>JABUQX010004588.1:22500-36103 GCA_015478945.1 Trachelipus rathkii
TATTGCATTATAAGCACAATAACATCATAAGATGATAGAGCAATAACACGATAATTTTTAAACACATCCCAAAACACCTTTTCTCATAAAAATGTTTTCAATCCTTAACCTGTGATTTTCATATATGTACCTACATTTTTATTGTTATTTTGTTTAAAAATTCCTATTTTATTATAGTCCTTAAAATCGATTTTCTGTTAACTTTTTATTATTTTAAAAGTTTATTAAGGTTTATTTATTTTGGTTTTGTTTTAATTTACATTTATTTGTTTTCATTTTCAATTTTTATATTTTATTTGCTATACATTTTTAAAACGTTTTATGATTCCTGCTATTAAAAGTTGTATTCTTTTAATGCTTATTTTTTTGTGTCCTCCTTATGTTTTTAACGTAAAAATATCGCTTAATCATTTAATCACTTAATCACATGCATGCATCTATCCCTCCCACCCTGATCCAGGATATGATTTATTGATTTAATGGTTTAGCGATTAAATTATTTAATGATTTAAGAACATGAAAACTCATTTTTATTAACACAAACACAAAATTGTTCACAATTTCCATTGCTAGATTCTTTCATGCAGATTTATAAGATATAACATTTGCTCAAAATTATTTTATAAATATTACTGGATTTAGGCACAGAAACATATATTTCAGTAGTATACTTCTTGTACAAATAACCATTTTACTAAAAAATTACCATGATCCATATATCCATCATTACTATATTTAAAAATAATAGAATGTTATGGGTCTAAGTAATTAAGTTAGAGAACTGGTGAAAAAAATAGTGTTAGAGTTGTTAGATCAATTGTGTTATGGGCTATGTTAAGGTATTTAGAAGTGATAGATTAAATAATGATAATGATATGATAGCAGAGTTTGTGTAGAGGTTAAATTAGGTCAGGTATTGTTATGTTAACAGCAATTGATGGGTTAAATTTTTTTAAGCGATGTTAGTCAGATAAATATTGAGTTAGGGTAAGCTTTGTTAGGTTAAGTTTTGTTTGGTAAGACAGTTTGTTAGGTTAAACATGACACCTTTGAAGAGTTATGTTGAAGTTAAGATGATGCTAGTATGCTGCTTAGACTCTGCTATTTATGTTAACCGCAATTGATAGGTTAAATTCAATTGAAAGGTTATAATGCATAATTAGTGATGTTAATTTGGCCTATGTTGTTATGTTGTTAGGTAAGGTATACTGGGTTATCTTTTGCTAAATAATATTAGGAAAACTACCTTTGTAAGTTGGGGAAGTTTATTCATGTCAATATTTATTGGTAGTTCAGTAGGTTAGATTGGTTAGATTATGCTAGTTTTTGTTTTGGTTATGTTAAGTTTCGTTATATTATGCTAAGTTTTAATAGATATTGCTATGTTAGTAGCTAATGATATGCTATGAAATAGTTCGGTCACTCTTGATAGGTAGGGTACTTTGTTAATGTCATCATTTATTTGTAGTTCAGTTTGTTAGATATATTAGGTTATGTTAAGTTTGATAGGTTATGATAAGCTCTGTTACGAGATAAAGTTTATGTAGTGAGAAGAATGAGTTTCCATGTATGTAAATTATTAATTGAATTAATCATTAAGTCATACCCAAGATATGAGAGGGAGGGGGAGAGTATGCTTGTGATTAAGTGATCAATCAATAGTTTTGTGAAAAATATATAAAATAGTTAACAAAAAAATAGGAAATAAATATTAAAAGAATAATAATTTGATAATAAAATGAATCATTTTTTAAAAAATATTTTATGTTTTATTCTGCCTTCAACCTACATGTTATAAAATATAGAACTTAAAATAGAAAAATATAAAATGAAACAAAATTTAAAACAATAAATGTAAATAAAACTTATAAAATAATAAAAAGTTAGCGAACATTTTAGGTTAAGTTCTGAAAACATGTGTGTATGAAGTAGGTGGGGTGGGTTGTATGCACATATTATCATATTTTCTTGCTTTGTTGCAATAAAATATGTTTAAATAAAAATTTAACAATAAAAATAAAATTTTTAAAAAATATATAAAAAAAATTTCTAAAACATAAAAAACTTAGAATTAGAACAATGAAAGTAAAGTAAAACTTAAAACAATAAAAAGTTAATAAACAAAAACGTTTATTTGTTTATTTGTTTTTGAGCAAATATAGCTTGTTTAGTGTGAAAATTTTATAGCAGTATTTCATTTGTCTGTAATTATTCTTAATTAAAAGAAAATATAAATGTTTAGGTCTGAAGTTGAATAGAAACGGATATAAAAAAATATTAAAGCCACAGCTTAAAAGGAAATAATTAAGTTAATGTTTAAAAAAGAATAAGAAGTATGAATAAATTAAATATTATATATTTGGAAAGATATTAAAATATAAATGTTATATCATAAAAGAAAATTAAATATGTTAATGTGCAATACTCAAAAACGGACAACAATGTGTGACGTCATAGGATAAGATACATGTTGGAAAACGGTTACTCATGGGAATACGTATTGTATAAAGCTTGGCTGTTAGATATTGATAGTTTGAACGGCATTGCTTATGTAAGATAAGGTAATTTAGGTTAGGTTAGATTATGTTAGACATGGTCTGGAAAGTTTTGTTAGGTAATATTAGACATGGTCTAGAAAGTTTTGTAAAGTAAAATTAGGTTACTTACATTTTAAAAGTTAGAAACGTTTTTTTTTTAATTATTTAAAAAAATATTTTACTTTCATTATCAAATTATTATTCTTTTAATATTTGTTTTCTATTTTTTATGTTAACTATTTTATATATTTTTTCACAAAACCATCGTTTGATCATTTAATCACAGATATACTCTCCCCCTCCCTCCCATGTCTTGGGTATGATTTAATGGGTATGATTTATGTAGTCGTAGTTCAGTATGTTAGAGAGTCTCTTCGTGAAACATATGTTAGCCTGTCGAAACCAATAATATTTGTTAAATAATATAAAATAAATGATACGATATGTTATGATATAGCTCTAACAAGAAAACGTTTGACAATGGAACTTGTGAACAATTATTGTGTTTATGTACTAATAGTAATGACTGTTCATGTATTTAAATCATTAAATCATTAAACCATTTAATCTCCAAATCATTAAATCCAATCCTAGATTAGGGTGGGAGAGATAGAGGCATTGCTGAGATTAAGTAATTAAATGATTAAGCGATATTTTTATGTAAAAAAAAAGTTAATAAAAGAAAAATAGAAAAAAAAGAAAAACATTAAAGAATAAAATTTTGAATGACAAAAAACATAAAATATTTTAAAAATGTAAAACAGAATCTTATATATTAATCAAACAATAAATGCAAAATAAAACAAAATTAAAATCCTAAGAACGTTAATAAAACATGTAAATTAATAAAAAGTTAACAAAATATCATAAGCTAAGGCTAAAAACAGGGTGAGTTATATATATATTATATATATATTATATATAATATATATATATATTAATATATATATATATATTATATTATATATATAATTAATATAATATATTATTATATATTATATGTGTGTGTGTGTGTGTGGTGTTATCGTTAATGTTTTGTTTCATTTTAAATCTGTTTCATGTAATAAATTGGATTTGTAACAAAAACAATGAACCAGGTAAGGTATTAAAATCATGAGGAAAGGGCTTGTGCATTAAATGGTGCTGCACATGTTTTGATATCGGTTATGAGGTTTTAATACATTAAAACTGAATTATGTTAAAAAAATTTGTAAAATAAATAGACAAAGAAATTAATAACTAGAAAAGAAAAATAATTTAGAAATTTAAGCTTATGAAATTACTAAGCACAAAAAAGCGAAATTGTAATAATATTAAAAAAAAAAAAATTAAATAATTAAATTAAAAAGAAAAACATTGCAATTAATGAGGGTAATAAACTTAAATAATATGTTAAGTTCTTGCAAAATTAAATTAGTATTGCCAGAGTGATCCAGGAAGAAATTAAATAAAAATGGTTACAGGAGATTAAAATTTATTTATATTTAAAAGTTTAACGCATAAAGAGAGACGTATATAATGTATGACAGAAATGATGTCAGATACACACTAAGCAAGATCGTTGGTGAACGTTTGTGTTTGTAAGTTGGGTTAGCTTAGAAACTAGCAGTGTTCCGAAATCATGCTAGGTATAATATTATACGAAAATAAAATTTACGTACACCCATAGATTAGAATTTTACTCTTGGCACAGAAGTAGAGAAAATATTTCAGTATATATTTATTTTGTACTTGCTATTAGGAATAATCATCTTCAATTCATATGATAAACCTGACTCCCTAGTATGTTCAAGTTCTTGATCCGGTAGTAACTTTACCATTTAAGTTTATTTATTAAAAGACTAGAAAATAGGGTAGGTAGCTACCTAACCTATGTATGAGCCCTGATATATATATAATGTATAGTATTATATATTATATATAGTGAGTATACTAAATAGTTCATATTAATATTATATATAGCTCTATATATATAATAAATTTATATATATATAATTATATATATTAATATATAATATATATTTATAATATAAATAAATATATATATTAAATATATATAGATATGAATAATACATTAATTATTATTTATAAGAGATTATAATATAATTGTATATATATAATTATATATAATAATTATATATATATATAATATATATATATATAATAATAGAGGCATGTATTAATGCTAAGTGAGAGTTTACAGTCAGTGCACAACTTATTTATTTATTTTTTATTTATTTTTTTTTTTATTATTTACTTATTTAGTATTGATTTATTTTTTATAAAAGATTTTAATATGTTGATATTTTTTAGGTTGCTAGCACATTAATTAATACATATTTGAATGCGTATATATGGTTTTATATTTAATTAGATGAACAATTACTGTGTGAAATGTATTACATTAAACACCACTTATAACAGTATTCCGCAATGATTTCTTCATCACCACTAGTTTCGGAGCACAAAACCGTGCTTGTCATGGGAGTCATACGATGGTCTCTGAACGAAACTAAAAAAAAATAAGTTAAACTTATATAAGGATTTGCTACGCAAAGAACCATCCAAACTTGAAATTTTAAGCATTAGAATGTCACATGTGTATTTAAGAGCGACACAATCTACAAATTGGAACGCAGGTCTAGCTCATAACACCATATTATTTAAATTGCTTGAACGCTTATTCCTCATTGTAGCTAACTTAAACATATATATATATATATAAATAATTATATTATATTATATATATATATTATATATATATATTATATATATATATATATATATATATATATATATATTATATATAATATATTATTAATATTATATGTATTATTATATATTATATATATATATATATATATATATTTATATATTATATATATATTATTATATATATTATATATATTATATATATATATATATATATATATATAATAATATATAATTATATATATAATATATATATATTATATATATAATATATATATATAATATATATATATATATATATATTATATTATATATTATATTTATATAATTATATATATATATATATATTATATATTTTATATATATATATAATATATATATATATATATATATATAATATATTATATATTTTTTGGTTTGTGGTATTACACTCACCGTTATATCAAACTTCGAGAAATGAACCAACAAGCCGCCATCAGAGAACATTTTGACATTTTTCTAACATTTCTTGTATTTCAGGAAATCGTTTTCATTAAAGTTTTCATATTAGTTTGCCACTGTTGAAATATAGAAAATATTCCATTATAATGTATGTACAGTGGTAATAGGCATATGAATAAAAATTGAAAGGGATTTTTTATGTTGCGTATGTTCAATCATAAGGTTTTACGTCTTATATAACAGTATATATATAATATATTATATTAATTTATATATATAATATAATATATTATATTATATATAATATATATATAATATATATATTATATAATATTTATATATATATTATATATATTATATTATATTTATATTATTATATATTATTAATAATTAGATAAAAGTAGCAACAAGACTTTGGACATGCTAAAAATCTTTATTTACATTATACAACGTTTCGAAACAACATATTTCTCATCAGCTAGAAACATATAATAACAATAATGGCGTCGGAAAAAAATATTTGATAAGTTCTAATATTTGTGTTATTTAATTTCCGGGTCAGACCATACAGTTTGTTTGAATCATAAATTTCGAGATTTAGTCAGTAAGACTTTTGAATGCAGGAAAATTTAGTTTGAAAAATCCCATATCAAAAAAAAAAAAAAAAATAATATTAATATTAATATTTCTAATTGAAAGTGGTCTGGCAACTTTGATTCGAACGAAGCGTTGTACTATATTCTTGTGATTCTTTTGCCAGATCTACGGAGAGTTTATATATATCTATATATTATATATATTATAATAATTATATATATTATGATATATATATATATATATAATAAATATTTTTTATTTATATATATATTATAATATATATAATATATATATTTTATATATATATATATATTACCGGAGAAAACTAAGATAGGGAGGTTGTAGGTATATGCTGCATGTATAGTGTGTAACATCTATGTTATGAGGCAACTTGCAATTCTGTGTACAATAATGATTGGTGACCTATTTTCATAAAAATGCTAACTGGTTAGGGAGGAAAAGGAAGGAGGAGAAAGATGTGGCACTTCCTCAGGAGAAATCCAAGTGTTGAATCTGATTGGAGGAGCCAGGCAAGTAGCTGATCGGGTATAGTTAGGATTCGATAAGGGAGGTCATTTTAGATAGTTCTGTGCCACTATTAATTATATAGTGTTTAAGTATTCATAGTTGTTAGTGTGCTTCATTCTATTATTAAATTTGTTACTTCAGTATCATTTACTGTTTATAACGCCTCAATAAAGTATTATTTCATCAAGATTTAATTGATTACTCATATTATCTTTTGATTGTTTGTTTAATTGGTTCAATCTCTGGTGAATCCTAGATGACTGTGACCTTAACGTGGTTATTAGACCCCTGATTTGGACAGATACGGAAAAATTTCCGGTGTAATAAATTGTTTTAAAAATAATCTGTGGTGGAAAGTTGATTAATCAGTGTAATTTTGATTATAATAACTGTGTGATCAATAGTTACATTCATCCTTTGCTTGACTCATTCGACTCATACAAAATAGTCAGTTTTTAGTCATATCTAATGTTTTACTAAAGATGATCTGAAAAATCAGCGAGTACTCAAGACGTTGAAAGAAAAGGGGGAAGGGCAAGATCTTCCTCAACAATCACATCAACATATTGAAAGTGCCTGAAATGACGCCGAAAATTCCGGCAAGAAAAGACAGGCGTCTGATATAGTCACCATTAAAGAACTTATAGTCATCTAACTTAAGTATACAGGTTTGATCTTATGATGTATTGGTGGTAGTGACATGCTTTAATAATCAATCGATGAACACATGAAGTGTCGCTGTACACAATTTTGCCAAGCATTCTGGTTCAAAATTAATTTCATGCAAAAAGCTTTAACTCTTTTGGACGATGAAAGCCTATCTTCCGCTAGCGCGTATTCGGAAATTTCAAACAGGCATGCGATCTGACTGAATGACTTAATTGAATACTATAGAGTAAGGGTGCTGGTTATAAATTTTCATGTCTTATAACAATACAAATTTGCTTATCGATATTTTCGAGAACTTGACACGTCAGATAGTTATACAAATGTGAAAATAACATACAAGAATGGTCAGTTAGCAGATGATTGTTCAACTTATCCAAAGCTAAAAATCCAAACAACTAGACCGTGGGGTCTGTTAATGCAGCGGCAACACCAGAAGCAAGAACAGACTCACCTCCACGGCCTTACCGTGACAGACGAAACTGACACTGCCGTAACATGAAACCATTTGCGCAGATGGAGCTAAAAGGCATGACGGAGTGCGGTTTGATACGTGCTGATTCAAGGTCCGCACTATCAAGGATAGAACATGAGAGGGGCGAATCCATGAAATCAACGGATAAATGGATACTAAACTTTTAATAATGCGGTCAGTTGTTATACCATTCACGCTTCCTCTGGGTACATGTAAAAGTAATATGTCCTATCTCTATTATGCAATGGCGAATGAACGCCACGAGTCTCCCGCTTTGAAACTCTTAACGGTGTCTGCTCTAAATTGACGACAGTGTGAATATAGTATATAAAAAGTCACTTTACCCAAAAGTGCAGTGATTAATACTCTTATAATGGTGAAAGTGTGTTAAAATAACTCAGAGAATTCAAGTGCTGGTAATACTAACATAATCATATAATTAATAAATATATATTAATAATAATAGTAATAAAAACTCTTCAGCAAAACAATAAATATTAATGATATAATATATATATTATACATAATATAATATTAATAAAATAATATAATTATATTATAATAATAAAAAATAAAATAAGTCTAATAATAATAATATAAATTTTATAATATATATATAATTAATAATATATAAAAATAATATATAATATGAATGAGCAACACTGACTACTCAGTATAAAATTTAATACAAATACTTACTATTGAAAACCTAATGGATTAAAATATGAAAGATAAATAAAATTTTTGTACAAGACAAATATATAATGAATTGTAAAGGATTTGCATGCACTTCTCAAAATTGAGAATATTGCAATAAAATAGCATTTCTGGTGGATAAAATATTAAATTAGAATGTTTACTATACCGCTGTTAAAAAAGGTTAATTGATGTTTCGATGTCTTGATAATGTCAAAGCAATTTTATTACTACTGTAGACCTTTTGCATGCGTGCTTTTTAAATTAATTATCAAATGAGTGGTATGATTGTTTTTCGAACAATAACAAATATTCTTCAATCAACTGTTTTGAGTTTGTTACGACGCTGCTTTGCAGTGAGAAGGTTACGGATGTTGGTATAGACAGGAAGTTTATAGTTAGCTTGAATTGTTCGGTATGAAATGTCAATAAGGTAAACTTCTTGTTGATTGTGGGTCGATCAAAAATATTTTGGCTGCAAATAACAAAGCCCCCATAGGTTATATGCTAGCGGCAAACCATATTTAATATTTATGAAATTAAATATTGAGTTTTCACCCTTCTTCTACATATAATATACTCTCAATTATAATATTGATTGAATATATTAACATCTGGTTTTTCGTCTTTTGCTTTAATATGCCTTTTTAAAATTAATTTTATTTGTTTTCATCTTTCTTCTGAATGTATTTTCAGTTTTAATAATTATCAGCTTATGTTTCGTTTTCATTCATGGTCTGGGCGTAAATTATTTAAAGTGTCGTTTATGTTTTCTCATAAATATGTGGGAAGTTATGTTTATTGATTCTTTATTCTTTTAATTTCTTTATAAAAAGGTTAATCAGCGATTCTAAAGCTCGTGAATAAGTCTATGGTAGATTTTTGTAATTAGGGAGGAAGAGTGAATTCAGTATGTTCTTATCTGGTAGTTATGCACTTTATCAATTTTCCATCTCTTTAATTTTATATTAAATCTAAGGAATTATGTATTATTTTTTGTTCTTTAAAAGTAAATTTTAAACCACTGAGACCAAATAATTTGATTTGAATTTTGAATATGTTCTTGGAAGTTAAATATTCAGAAGGTGTCGTCCTACTATCGAATTAAGAAAGGATTGATGGCGTTTTCATTAAATTTGTTTTCTATCGTACATGTAGAATCTCGAAAGTGTCCTAAAGTACCATAGATACGCATTTTTTTTGAATATAGTTTTCTATTAATGAAAGGTGTTTTCGTGTACATATATAAAGTAACTTTTCTCAAATGTTTCTTCTATATTGGACAGATGAGAGAAATAAAATTAATTTTAAAAGAGCATTTAAGAAAGACGGAAGTTATCGTATTATCGTACTATAAGCCATGAAACTGAGCTGTGTCTCTAAACTCGTGAAGTTTCGGATGGTGGGATAGTAGTTTGTGTAGATTTCAATTTTCTGAAGTGATGTACGCTCTTATATCGATACACAACGAATACTCACATGAGAATGTCGGCAACGTTACCGAGCAATTTCAACTTTTAAGAGAACAAAAAAATCCGATGACGCTAAAAGAGGGTCTCCATCATAACAAAAAAGATTTTATGATTGCGACTAGGGATCGTTGCCTAAGAAACATAACCATGATAAACATAAATACGAATGTTAATTTTTTGAACTTTAATGACAAAAGTCAATGTAAGTTCTTTACTTTAAATATTATATTTATTTATTTATTTGTTATACTTTCAAGAAATTTTTTCAAAATATTATATTTAATAAATTTATTCTTAAATGTCGAAGTGTACGGACGAAAGCTTGGTACTATACTAATCATTGTTTTATTTTATTCAAGATATTTTAAGAATTCTTCTGTTGAAGAGAATTTTAGGGGTTGTAAAGCTAAATCATCATTAAATAATTCTGATATGAGTTTTTAGAATTGCTTGAAGATCACTCTCCAAATTTGGATTTAAACCTCGATCAAAAGCAGATACACTGAGCTAGAAATTTTAAGTCATCATATGAGAGAGAAAATAAAATTGGAACTTCTATTTGAAAGAATATTACTTAGTTTTAGAGCTTCACAAGACCATTAAAATTTAAATTTTTTCTGCTTTATGTTCCTAGAGAATTGGCCAATATGAGTGGGAAATCGATTGGACATTATTTTAGCTCTTGTATCAGTGGATCATTAATATTCGAAATTAACGGTTTTAACAAAATGATTTTAACGCTGGCCAGTTAGGATAGAAAAGGGTAATTAATTATAGTTTTTGCTAATGGCTTTGAAACTTGAATAACAGGAAGTAAAAAAAAGAAACGAAAACGATTTTAAAACTGAATTGAGAACCTTTGGATTACATTTCCTTAAAGAACCTAAAATATCTTAAACACGAATTAAGATCTATTATACACAAACAGTAACATGCATAGTTATACAAGAAGTTAAAGGAGGCGGGGTAGTAGTCATGAAAAGAAGATTACATTAAAAGCTAACACTTATTATGATAAAAAAAATTTTACTGCTAAAATTATGCTTTTTCTAAAATATTAATGCTGCTGCAAGAGGACATTAACATTAACAAATGAAGATTGGATCAACACAATGGAATTCTATGTATAAAAGTTCACAGCACGAGGACACCTTAATGCATATAGTATGACGGTGTACTCTGATAAAATACATAAACACTATTACACTTAACTCGAAATTTTAATGTTATACGATGAATTTTTGAAAACTAAACAAATTATTCTTTCGTGTAAAAATTAATCCTATGTTGAAAGTTTTCAGGCTGTTTCTATATCTGAACTTATTACAAATATTAGAAACTGTTTTCCATGAATAAACACGGTCTAGAAGAAGACTTCTGAGAAGTATTTATATATGTACCCAGAACTTTCAACTTCATGGTAAAATATTTAAAAACTGGGTTCTTGGGTCATTTGGACCAACTTCGAGATTTTTCTACATGTCTGGTAGAAAAAAATTTTTAATGAAGCCCATCATCCTTTCTTACCCTCGATAGTAGACGCCCTTGTAAATTTAACGACCAGACATATTCAAGAATCAATCCAATTGAAGATTGCAGTGGTTTGAAAATTACTTTTGAAAGAATAAAAATATAATAATTCTTAGATGTTATAAAATTAAGTGGATGGAAAAATGTAGAGTTCTACGTAAATTACGATAAGGAACATACTTGAATTTCGCTCTTTCAATCGTCTAAATTCAATTGCTATATAAGATTTGTTATCGACATTTAAGAATCGTCTGATTGGCCTTTTTGATAAAGAATTAAAAGAATACACAGAATTAATACATACTTCACAGTATATTATGAGAACTATAAAGACATTAAATAATTACTTCGTTATTTTCTCTACACAAGCTCCTATTTAGATACGAGTCTTAACTAGAGTCGGTAAGTGAGTAATAATTAAATTACTTTAAAGAGCAATTAAAACAAAGAGGGAAGCTTATTAGGATGTTATGCCTTGAAATGAGCTGTGTCTTACTGTGACGTTTCGGATGGGGGTAGTACGTTGTGTACCGATTTCAATGTTGAAAGTGGTTCGCTTTGAATCGATACAAACGAAACTCAACATGGATGTGCGGCACAATATTCAGCAAAAATATGCATATATCGGATAAACAAAAATCGATTCTACAAGAGTCCTCTTATTTTAACATAGATGAATGTTTATGAATGGATAGACGGTGTATAGAACAAAAATTTCTAATCAAGAATTGTCTATTTTAAATTCTTAATGAGGAAAATTTGTAACTTAATTTATTTCTTTAAATTTAATATTATCTATCTATTTTGTTATTAAGATAAAATTTATTTTATCAAATGTTAAAATATTAAATAATTATTCTTAAGGAGTTAGCAAGCTTGGGTATAACTAAATAAATTGTTTTATTATTCAGCTAATTTTAAAGAAATTTTTTCTGCTTTTTTTTTTTTTTTTTTTTTTTTTCGTGAAGAGGAAATTTGAGCTTGAAGCACAAAATCATATATTATATTATTTTATTATTTTATATTTATTATTATTATATATTTGATTATTTTATTGTTTATATTATTATTTTTTATTTATTTTTATATATTAAATTGAAATACATTATTACTGCCATTTTATTAATATCTTATATTTATTATAAATAAATATACTCTGAAAACAGCGTATGTACATGTTGCAAACGAAGAGGACTAAAAATTCTCCCTAAATGATTTTTCGACACTATAATGAAAATAATTATGAATTTTTAAATGAATGTGGCACAAACATAAAGTAATGATTAATTGAATAGTATAGTAATGCAATCTCTTGGTTAAACTTACATTGTATTTTTTATTTGGTATGATAGTTGTTAAATTGCAATTTTGACTAAAAGTTAAAACTGTTAGTTATCTGAATTAATTTCAGAGTAATATGTATATGATCAGTCCAAAACTGTAAACTATATTCGAAGAATGCGAAGTAGCTCTGTAGAGTAACGGTAAGCTTCTAGATTTTAATGTAAGATGTAAATGCAACCTTTTCTCTCAGTAGCGTAACGGTAACGTACCAATTTCTAACGTGCTATTCTGTATTTATAATTATATATATATAGTATTATCTAATTATATTATTATTATATTATATATATATATTATTATAATATATATATATATATATATAATATATAATTATATATAAATATATTATATATATATATATTATTAATATTAAATTATTATATCTATATTAAATATATAAATTAATATTATAATATTTAATTTAATAAATTATATATTATATATATATATATATATTATATATTTTATATATTTTATTATTATATAATATATTATATATTATAATTATTTATATATATTTAATATATATATATATATATATATATATAATATTATTATTTATTATATAATATAATAATAATATATAAATATATAATAATAAATTA
>JABUQX010004589.1:0-37500 GCA_015478945.1 Trachelipus rathkii
TAACTATATATATATATTATGTAGGTACTAGTATATATAGTATATATTATCTATATATATATATACTATATATCATATAACTTAGTAAATATATATGTAGTTAATATAATATACTATCATGATATTATATATCATATACAGTATAACTATTCAAGACTATACCTATAATATATATAGACCTACAGCCCAGTACTATATATATATTACTATTATATAAATAATATAATATATATATTAAGTATTATATATTATTATATTATAGGTTATATATATTATATAGTTATATATATTGTATATATTAATATATATATATACTATTAATATATATATAATAATAAAATATACTATAATATGCTATATATATCTATATCAAATATATATATAATTAGGTATATATATATTTATATGTATATTATATAGTATTATAATATATAATATATTAATTATAATATATATCATTATTATAATATATATATATATATTATATTATAGATATATATATAATATATATATATATATTATAATATAATATATATATATAATATAATATATATATATATATATATATATGTAATTATATATATAATATAGTATATATATATATATATAATATATATATATATATATCAATATAATATATATATATATTAGGATAATACTATAATATATTAATAATTGTATAATTATATTATTAATATATATATATATACTAATATTAATATATATTATGTAACTATATATATATATATATATATCTACTAATATTGACGGTATATATACTATAATTATAAAGGTATTGCTTTATTATTGCATCGAATAATATTATATATATATTATAAACCTTCAAAGATTTTCAATATCGCACAACGTGTGGAAAACGACGTCCATTTTTCATTCTGTTTGCTACGGGTTTGTTATGTAATTAATTATGTTTCGTGGTGCCGGTGTACTTGGTCGTGCTTATGGATTTTTCGTGATGAGCATGAGAAAACATTATACAGGAGGTCTTAATCACTCCAATAAATATATATTTTTCATTAGTACAACAACATAACACACTGGTTACTTATCAATAGATATGTAAATAATCGTGCACCACTCTGATTTTGATGACGCCCATTCGATGCCCCCTGAAGGCTAAATAATATCGAAGCTATAGATTGTGTATTCTTAAGTGAGTTATCCCATAGCGCAGCGGGTTATATAACGACTCTGTTCCAGCTCCGTGGATGGTTAAAAGATCGTTCGAATGGCTTCTCTTGAGGCCAGACCTGCAAAGCTGTTCGATGTGAGTTGAGGTTTAGCACTTTCGTGTCGATTCTAGTTCCAGTACCTATTACTTCACACATTGAAGAAGATAGGTAATCTTCTTTGCATAATGTTCGGTAAGTTATTATCGTAACGTTAGGTCTTTGGTAGTAGTTTTTTTTTGAACAGGCAAGGAAGGCTGTTAACATGTGGCCCTGGTAATGTGTGGATCGAGGGGTATAGCATTGAATGGCATCAAGCTTAACCTCTGTTGAATAAGGCGCATCAACATTTCGGACCCGCTATTCGATAACGACTCCCTTAGAAGTGCGATTGAAGGGTAAGGCTCGCTTATTACACGTTCATCACGGTTCTACCTGGACACTATCATCGACCAATCACATGCTCAGGGGATACTTTCCCTGCATTAGACAGAACCGCATGAATTTAGAGTATATGAAACAGTATTCGCCAAATCGGCGGGCGGTGCTTCTATCTGCGTGCATTTTCTATTTTCTATTGCGCTATTGACGTCGTTTTTACCTGGCCTCTCAGTCTTGCCTTTATCGGGACCGTCTCTCTAACAGTCTTTATCGAGCTGAAATCTTTTTATTTTTTTTTTCTTTATCTTGTCAGAGGGTTCACTCCAAGTTCCCGCTGGTTGATACTCTGTTTCTCAACATGTGCTTATACATAGATACCACTCTGATTCCATTGCAGTCGTAATCTCTTCCTGCCCTCTCCTTGATGTCTACAGTGCTATCCCGTGTCGCGGAACTAGCTAACCGTCAGCCTGATCGTGATATGATGCTCATTGGCAATCATTCCATGCCTCTACTTCCTCAGATATCAGGCTGTGGATGCTTTGTTACGCAATTTGCGTCTTTCTCTCGTTAAAATATTATACCTGTGGCGCTAACATCAATTTCATTTGCTCTCAGGACCTCGCTATTGTTGATGCTCTTAAGATACACTGCTGCAATTTTAGGACATACAAATTTTGCAACACAACGGCCGACGCAATCGATGTATATTGAAGTCACTAAATCATCAGGATACGTTGAACTGGAGTAAACTACCTTTACGCCATGTCGCACTGTATTGAAGCCATCTTTCGGATACTTAATTTTGTACTACTTAGACTGTATTTCACTTGCATGTGGCAAACCATGCGAATTGGACCATTCTTAGGAAAATGACAGTCAGATTTCCTGTTGTGCGATAATTTCAATAGGAATGAAAATTCTTAGTATTATCATTATACTAAACAAATATATTTGTAGGTTTAATTTTAGCTCCCGTTATTAGAACAATGTTCTCTCGCAAAGTTGGAAATCTTAATCTTAAAAATTCACTGTTTTAAATATAAAATGTTGTACTAATAATTGTATTCTTATTAGGATATTGTCTGTAGGAGCCACACATAAATTAAATGCACTTCAAACACCAACTATAAAAAACTTTGGCCAGCATAAAGAATCTCTCAATATTATACAGAAAATGTATCCGTCTCTCCTTGAACTCATTACACTTGTACCTGAAAGTCACTTTAAAATATTCTTTAAACTAAATTATTTTAATACATACTGGTTATTAATATTTATTAATAACGTAGAGAGAGAGAGAGAGAGAGAGGATCAGAGAGTGAGAGAGAGAGAAGAGAGAGAGAGAGAGAAGACGAATTGAGAGTGAGACTTAAAAAGAGTAAGAGAGAATATAAGTACTAATATTGATTAAGAAAGACGAGTAAGAGAGAAGTAAGATATTGAGATGTAGAAAAGATAAGAGAATGGAGAGATTGATGAACTAATTTTTACACAGTTTATTTTAAAAAATATACAGTTTTTTTTATGATCAGAATGGATCATCCATCGATAGATATGATTAGGACATTGTTTTCTTTCAGTTATACACTTAATTATTCAAAATTTCTATGATCACATTTTTAATAATTTACCTTTTATATTGATTGATTTAGAACATAAGGAACATTTCTTCTTCACGAAAGTTTCTTGAAATTTTATGCTGTTCTCGGGCTTGTTAAATATTGTCTCCATATTAATTTTTAGCTAAAAATTTTTCAGATTATTATGTATGATATTGATATATATTTATTTTATTTATATATTATTATTGAATATTATTATTTCATTATTATTATTATTAGTTTATTAATTATTATTATTAATTATATATTATTTAATATTATTAACTTGATCATTTATAAAGAAGAAAATCAATTACTAACATCATTAACATTGATTTCTTTGACTAAATACTTACTTTTCGTTTCACTCACACTTATTATTATATATATATTATATATATATTATATTATATATATATATATATATATATATATATATATTATATATATATATAATATATTATATATATATATATAAATATTACTATATATATATATATATATATATAAAATATATATAATATATTTATATGTATATATTATTATATATAATATATATATATTATATATATAATATATTATATACTCATATATATATATAATATTATATCATATATATAATATTATTAATTATATAAGTTATATATATATTATATATAAATATTATATATAAACTAGTATATATATATAATATATAATAGTATACATATATTATCATATTAAGATATATACTAGTATTATATATAAATATAACTAATATATAATATATATACACACCCAGGTATATTAATTATATTAATATAATATATATTATATATAATAGTATATATATTATATATATATATATATATATATATATATATATATAATATACTTATTATAATCTATATAGTATATATATATACCGTATATAGATATATATATATATATTATTATATATCAGATATATTACTATAATATTATATACTATATATTTATAATATATATATATATATATATTATATCAAATTGTATTAAAAAGGTGGAGAGAGGATTTTGAGAGAGAGAGGAGAGAGCAGAAGACTGTGTATGCAGATGAGTGACACGGACGAGAGAGACTTTGACGAGAGAGAGATTGACGAGAGAGAGATGAGAGAGAAATCGAGAAGAACTTGCGAGATAGACCGAGAAAGAAAGATAGAGAGAAAGAGATAGTGAGAGCGAGAGAGTTAGTGAGAGAAGTAGAAGAGAGAGAGTGTAAGAGATGAGGAGATTGAGAAGTGATGATAGAGAAGAGCGAGTGATGACTTGTACAGAAAGAGATTTGACGTGGACGTTAGATGAGAAGAGGAGGAGATTAACTAGAGATAGAGATAGGACGAGATTGATGAGACGGGCATTAGGAAGAGAGGAGAGAGAGATTTATCATAGAGAGAGAAATGAGAGAAGAAAATGGAGATGAACTCGGGAGATGAATGAGAGAGACTGAGATAGAATGAAGGCGTAGAGAAGATATGGAGAGAGAGACGAGAAGAGAGAGTAGGATAGAGATAGAGAGAGGAATAGAGAGGATGACGATCAAGAGATAAGATAGATATACGAGAGAGTTTAATTACCTTAATTTAGAGATAATACTAAGTTAAGATTTCAAAAATATATTTATATTATTACATTAATTAAAGCATATAATGACATAAATGCAATAAACTCCATATAAATGCAATATTATCTTATAAAACTCTTCTAAGCATAGCTAAATTTATTTTGCACAAAGAAATTATGCTTTTGGTCACTTATTTTGGTATCGATGCAGTCGGATACAATAACCTATATTTATATTATACAAAAGTTTTGGCAATTATCCTATCTAAAATACCCCCTTCAACCATTTTAACCATATAATATATATTATAATATATATACATATATGCCACAGTTGATATTATATATCTAGACACTTCATTGACATATAAATATTAATATATATATAATAGTAATAATATATATATATTACTCTATTATTCATTAATAATATAAAATAATAAAATATATAATATATATAATTATATTATATTAAAATTATATAGTATTATTATATAATATACTATATATAGTTATATAATATATATATAATATTATATATATATATATATATAACTATATAGTATATATATATATATATATATATTATATAAATATATATATAATTATATATATTAATATTAGGTATAAATAATATAGATATATATATATATATATAATTATATAATATTTTCAAATTAATTTATATTAGATATTATTATATATATTATTTTATATGGAGAGAGTATAGTTTATTTAATCACTTGAAATTTACGGTATGTAGTTAAAAAACTTAGTATATACTCAATATAAAGAACCCCTATTTTTTTAATATAATTAATATATTGGTTATTTATTTATAATATTTTATATATTAATCAATTTAGTACGATATATATATATTATATATAATTATATATATCATATATTATTATAATTAATATTTATATATATATATATATTATTAAATATATATATATAATATATATTATATATATATATATATATAGATATATATTTAATTATATAAAATATATATTAAGATAACTATATATATATTAATTATATAATAATTATAATTATATATATATACCTCATATATATATAAATTATATAATTATTATTATATATATATATATATATATATAATAGTCTAATATATATATATATATATTACTAATATATATCATAATATAATTTATATATTCTATATTATTGTTATATCCTATTATAATTAATATATATTTATTCAATATATATTAATTTAATCATATTATATTATATAATTTAAACTATTAAAAAGATATTATATAAAATTTAATATATATAGTATATATATAGTATGTATTATGATTACTACCTATAAATAATCTAGAGTATATATATATATATATATATATAATATTATATATAATAGATAATATATATATATATATACTATATATATATATATTATCGGGGGGGTTAGGCGTTGACGTGACTTCCCGCTTCGAGGTTTATGCCCAAGTATATAATGCGCTCAAATATCGATGGAAAGTCTTGGTTAGAAACTTGTCTGCCCTTTATTTTTTTATGCATTATTTGGCATTTTGGTTTAACACCTGCCGCAGATTTACCTCCCCCTTGGGGACAAGGGCGTATGACGTTCTAAATGTTCTCAGTTTTCGAGCTTGGATGAAATATCCCACTAAACGGACCGGGGTATTGCGATAACAGAACGGGGAGGAGCGATCCCATTGTGGTGAACCACCACCTACAAAAAAAAGGAGGAAAAATCACGTTGGGTTACACCCGATTCTATGTATCTATTGATTCCGGAGAGTTCTAACCACCCTTTAACTGGGTTCTTAACTTTGCCCATCTATTTCCCATTCACTCCACGTCGCCACCATTTTTTTTTCAAGAAATTTACAAGATGGTAAGCAATAGCTTCAGTAGGTTTCCATTTGTATTAAATAGGTTTAAGGATCGTTTATCTTTTCAATAATTTTTAATGTTTTACATATTTTTGAAACATTTTTAATGTAATATTTATTTTAGTTCTTCAAATAAAATCCTTCGTCTGAGGAGGGTTCCAGAAAATAATTAAGGACCGGAAAGCTATCATGTGTGCCGTGTATGTAAGAATAGAAAGGTGTGTACATTGAAATTATATGTGGTCTTTTAGAGGAACAAAATATATTTTATTTGCTTATTTTTGGAAACATGAATTATTAACATCTTTATTGATATTCTTTAAAAAACTTTTTAATAAATAATAAATAAGGGCCCTGTCTATTATAATACATTACCAATAGTGTCGTCGAAGTAATTTTGAAAAAAGTTCGTTGAAGTACAGGAAAAAAATTGATATTTGATATATACTATATATATTTATATATGTATATTAATAATATAATATATATATATATATATGATTATTATATATATATTAATAATATTATATATATATTATATTAATATATATAATATTATAATTATATATATATATATATATATTAATAATATATATAATATAGATAGTTATATATATATATATAATATATATATTATATTGATATTATATTATTAATATATTAATATATATATATTAATATAATATATTAATATTAATTATTAAATATATTTATTCTAATACCTTGTTTATATTTGTATTTTTATATTTCTTACCATTATATTTTACAAACGAAAGATATGAATAAGTTATATTATTTAATATATCATAAATCTTAATATCATATTATTTGAGTGATATATCTCGATACTATATACGTGTACTATTTAATTAATTTTTCATTTTTCTTTTTTATTTTATATTATTCATTTTATTATTTGAGCTACATCTCAATAATAATATTAAGTTTATATATGGTAGTTTTAATCTTACTTATTAAGTGTATACTAGTGTTTTATTGTATTGTTTTAATAATAATACCATTAATGTTTTTTTCTTACAGCTGACAATACATTTTATCATTAATTTAATATAGTATATAATATATATTTTATCAAAAACACTACAATTTTGGGTATTTATATATATATATATATATATATATTATATATAATTATCTGGTACTTTCTTACATTATATACCCGCTTTTCTTTGAAGTTTTAAATCATATCTACTATTATGTGATATCTGATACTACTACTGTACTTTAATTTCCTATTTTTTTTCTTTTTCCTCAAAAATCGACCGATACCTAAAAATTGCCGATACTGATACCATGGTATCGGTGCATGACTAATATATATTCTTATACTATATGCTATTATTATTGTATATATTAGATATATATATAGAAAAATAGTAATAATAGTAGATATAATATATATAAATATATATGTAGTAGATAAGGATGTGCGGATATGCCGCATTATCCGTATCCGCGGCCTATCCGTCCAAGTCTTTTGACGATGTGGATCCGATGGGTGATTCATTGTATCTGGCCTGAAATAAACCGGATAATTACTTCCCAGTAGGTTCTTCCTCGTTGGGAAATATTCATAATAATTTGAAAAATTATATATATACTATAGTTAAAAAAGGTAATAGTTTATATATATATAATATAATAGGTAGCTATATAATAAATATAGTATATGAGTATATACTAATAAATATAATATATATGATATATAATATATGTTATAGTATATATAGTATATAAGTATATAATATATTATGATATATAAGTATAATATATAATATAATATATAGTATATAGTATAAGTATTATATTATGTATATTGAGTATATACTTTTAGATTCTCGATGTTTGTACCAATGTTATAGATTTCATCATTCATTTTATTGCACTGTACAAACTAAATCTTATCTAGTAAGTTTTTTGTGACACGTTTCATATTATGGTAAATAATATGGTAATATTAAAATATTGATATAATAATATAGTTAATAAAAATATTGAAATCATATATGAAAGAAATATGAAATATTTATAGAAGAATTATAGCTACCAAGAACGACATTTACATGCCATTTTCCACCACAAACTTATTTCTCACGTTGAAGTATTGTAATATCTAAATAGTAAATTACACTGCTTATTTTATACTGTATTCCATTTTACCAGTATATAGTATATATAGCACATTCTCAGTAATTTATAATAAAAAAAAAACACGAATATTTGATTTCTCAATGTTACCCTCGCTTCATGCTAAACATAAAAAATCAAACAAATGTCAAGCGCACAATCGACAAATTACAATGTTGAAATATTAACATAACGTCTGCTAAGAAAAAGTTTGTTGTAAGCTAATAAATTGCAATATCGATTCATAACTTATAGGACAATTCGAGAACTAAAATATACGATATGAAAAATGGCACGATAATACACTTCAATACTATTTCAAATGATTGATAAATTTACATCAAATATAAAAGAAACCTTTTTAAAAACATGAGCTCCGTAAAGAGGAGGGGAGAAAAACAAAAAAAATAAAACATTTTCGTGTTGCATATCAATATGATCACATATACGATGGCAAGCGTGTAAAAATTTGTGACATAAATTTTTGGCATCCTACTGAAACTCACATTCTTTTTTGGTATCCCTACTGCGGATATGAATAGGGCATTCCGCTAAACCTGCAATCCCACAGACATTTTTCAATTATCCGCATGTGCAATCCTCAATTTAGTTGGTTATTCCGCAATTGCGGTACTTAAATGCGGAACGTTTCCACCTCTAGACATACTTATCATTATATAGTATAGAGTATAATTATATATCATAAATAATATGATACATAAGGACCTATATTAAAATTAATATAGTATAATTATTTATAATATATACTATAGTATATATATAAATATAGTGATATATATTATAGTATATATATAATTATATATATATACTATATATAGATATATAGGTATATATGGTTCAGCCTCCAATTTCAGTATCCATGTATGTAAAAAAATTCTATGATAGCTAGCGTTAAAAACTGAATACACTTTTTGAAATCAACGCACATTGTAATGAAGGAAAATGAAGAAGAAATAAAATAAAGTGAAATTAAAAAAAAATAATAATAATAAAATAAATTATGTTTCATGTATCGATAACTTCTCATCGCCACACAAATTTTTTCGCGTTTCCAAATTCATGAGTCCCCCAATATTCTTGTCAATGTAAGGGGCGAAAACATATGCGCGACCGCTCTGCGACGACACACACACAGCTGCTATAATTAGGAGTAGCTTCGTATGAGAAATTAAGATTTTTTTTGATGACTGATGTGGTAAACAATTGCAATTTAATTTTTAATTTAATCTTATCTTTCTTTTTTATTAATGTAATGTGCAATTTTGATCATTAATTTATTTTCTCCCTAAAAGTATTCAAAAAGATATATAGAAAAACGTTATTTTATGGCATCATTTAAGTAAAGTTGGAAAACGACGATTATAGTATATTTTTTGGAGCTATTTATTTATAAATTAATACTATATGTTTTTTTTTAGTTCTTGCACTACAATGTAGTTGCCAATTTCAAAATCTATTTAATTTTTTATGTTAATATAGTGTTTTTTTTAGATACGGCGGGCACCTAATCGGAGCCGGCCAAATATATAATATGATATACTATATATATTAATTATATATAGTATATTAATATATATATATAAATCTATATATATATATAATATATAGTTAAGATCCGGTATATTCGTGTGTTAATAAAATGGCTCACTTTAGGTATATATCTTCGTTCTTCCCCACTTTCCCCTAAATCTTTTGGATTTTTTTCTGAAAACAAGGCTCCTATATAAGGTCATAAGTAACACAAGAATTAATATAATTAATTCTAAATATATAAGAGATCTTATTAAACTTTTATAAAAAGCTATTAGACCCATTTAGAGGTGAATTGGGCCATCCTTTTAAATTCCTCTTTTATGTATATATAAATTTATTTTTTAATTGTTACTTAATATGAAATTGTTTATATATTTTAAATTAATAATAGAGTAATTAAAATTTCAATAATCGATAATATAAATTAAGTAATATAAAAATGTGGTTGGCCTAATTCACCCCATTCGTGGGACAATTTTTGACACTTTTTTGAATTCAATTTTTTGTATCAAATTTCATTTTTTATTTTTTATTTTGCCTAATGATTTCGTAATTAAAATATTAAATTTCAATTACTATACTATTAACAATGTAATTAATATATAGGCTACATAAAATAGAGAATAACAATTTGTGGCCCAAGTTCACCCTCATCACTCATTTTATTGCGGGGCGGGGACTGACACGGGGCCAAGTTACGTGG
The DNA here is from genome assembly GCA_015478945.1 of Trachelipus rathkii. Taxonomy (NCBI): domain Eukaryota; kingdom Metazoa; phylum Arthropoda; class Malacostraca; order Isopoda; family Trachelipodidae; genus Trachelipus; species Trachelipus rathkii. Next base: position 11,057 of record JABUQX010004589.1, read on the forward strand.
CCATCGGATTTAACACTATTGCACTGTTATGAACAAAAATTTAGTTTGCCATTTAAAGCTAACATACCACCACCTACACCTGAAAAAATTATATAATTAAAATCTGTCCATCACTATTCATTACAAAGACATTAAAAAAACTCGAACAATTTTCCATCTTTTGAAATTTAATTCAAGGACATCTTGTTAATGAGATGTTATTAGTTATTTTTAAAAATATATAGAGAAACTCTCTAGAAATTAAGATGATCTAAATAAAACTTGTATGGAAAATAGAAACTTGTTTTTTTTATTTATTAGTCACCCCCCAGCTGCTAATATAACAGACTGGCCGGTATCCGCTACCGCTAATTCACTATCTCGATATCTCGGGTTAACTTCCATTCCGATATCCCGTATCCGGCTAAATTCCACTTTATCCGCCCATCCCTAATATCTACAGAGAAAGAGAGAGAGTAAGGAGAGAGCGAGAGAGAGAGGAGAGAGAAGAGAGAGAGAGAGAGAGAGAGAAGAGAGAGACGAGGAGAAGAGAGAGAGAGAGAGACAGAGAGAGAGAGAGAGAGAGCGAGAGAGAGAGAGTAGAGAGAGAGAGGGAGAGAGAGGAGAGAGCAGAGAGAGAGAGAGATGAGAGAGAGAAGAGAAGGAGAGAGAAGAGAAGAGAGAGAGAGAGGAAGAAGAAAGAGAGAGATAGAAGAAGAGAGATGAGAGAGATAGAGACGAAGAGGAGAGAAAGAGAGAAAGAGAGAGAGAGATAAAGAGAGAAGAGAGAAAATAAGAAAGAGAACAGAGACAGAGAGAAAAAATAGATAGAGAGCGAAAAGCGAGAGAGAGAGATGAGGAGAGAGAAGAGAGAGAAAGAGAGAGAAGAGAGAGGAAGAGAGCAGAGAGATGAGGAGAGAGAGATAAGCGAGAGAGAGAGAGAGAGAGACAGAAGAGGAAGAGAGAAGAGAGAGAGAGAGAGAGAGAGATAGAGAGAGATGAGAGAGAGAGAGAGAGCAGATAGAGAGAATGAGAGAGAGAGAGAGAGAGATGAAGAGAAGGAGAGAGAGGAGAAGGCGTAGAAGAAGAAGAGAGGAGAGAACGATAGAGAGATGAGAGAGAGTAGAGAGATGAAGAGAGAGAGAGAGCTCAGTGGACTAAAGCAAGTCTTTTCTCTTTAAAGATCGTTATTTTCCTCTCGCGTAAGAGTTTGAATCTCAGTCTGACTATCAGAATAAACACAAAAAATTGCAGTCAATAGAAAATTTTCTGTAATATTTAATTACAGCTTACAGTATAGTGAATTACACTGATCTCAATACTCACAAATCCGTAAAAGCATAGCCAACTCATACAACAGAACAATCTATTATATAATATACAAAATCACACACACTCATATTTTCTAATTTTTTATTTTATTAATATTTTTTTGGCAAATAATAAATCTTTTTTAATATATATACTAATTTGTTTTAGCTGGTCTTGTCCATTCAACCAACCAACGAATTGGTAGATAATTAAAAAAAGGCCCCAGTAGATAAATAAATTTATTTAACCCATACAACAAGTAGGACACCAGTTCCTTGATGTACCAAAGTTGACAATATTTGCTACTGAGACAAAGATAGAGGTTCAGATTAAGATTGACACAGCCCAAGACAGAGACCCCAAAACTTCAAAGACTTAATATAAATTTCTGTAAATGCTGTTCACTTGCACGAGTAGAAACATTAAACAGAAAACGTTACAAACAGCAGACTTGCCGTAAAGAAAGATCAATGGCTGCAATGAAAAATTCTTCCTCTGAACGAAGTAATCAGAAAGTGGTTAAATATCTAGGCCAAGACAGAGGTCCCAAAACTTCAAAGACTTAATATAAAGTTCTGTAAATGCAGTTCTCTTGCACGAGTAGAAACATTAAACAGAAAACGTTACAAACAACAGACTTGCCGTAAAGAAAGATCAATGGCTGCAATGAAAAATTCTTCCTCTGAACGAAGTAATCAGAAAGTGGTTAAATATCTAGGCCAAGACAGAGATCCCAAAACTTCAAAGACTTAATATGAACAGTCTCTTAAATGCTGTCACTTGCACGAGTATAAAGAGAAACATGTACACAGGAAAACGTTTGTAAAGGGAGGTCGTTGCAATCTCTTATGTGTTTTTGTTTCCAGGGTGTGAGATGACTTAATTCAGAAACACGAGGAGATTATCTCTCTGAATCAAACTTGCGATTTTTTTTTAAAAGATTCTCTTTCTTGCTTGAACGACAGTCATATTGTTTATTTTTGTATAAATTTTCAATATTGTTTTATTATTTATTTCATTTGTTATTACACATTATGTGAATGATTTCGTCAAATGTGTAACTTATTTGGAATAACATATTCAGGAAGCATCTAAATTCACAAGTGGTGCCTTATTTTCATGCTAACTTTATGATGTGTATATGAGGGAGATGAAGAAGAAATTGTATAATGAGAGCCAGAATCCATAATGTATTGACCAAAGTGAACCGATATAGCAACGAATAGATCGAGTCGTGATGAAATCTTAAAGTATTTAACCCAGAAACCATTGACCGAAAAATACTTGAACCATAATATTACATACAATCAAGAAAATATTAATTAATTGACGATACATGAATATTTAATAACACGGCGCATTAAGATGGAGACTACTCTTACTTTTATTAAAGTAATGTAAAAATGCCAAATTCATTGTAACAAAATAAAACTATATTAAATCCATATATCATAAACATCAATTTAGGGATTCTTGTAATAAAGGAAATTCCAGAATCGTTCTATGAAACTATAAATGATGAAAAACTAATACAAACAGCAATAATAAATTGAGATGTACTCGCCTATGCCTTATATTTTAATACAAAATCGATTATTAAAACCCATCAAGAATACTGTAACCCGACAAAGTATGTTCAATCGCAACTAAAGTGGATTGGTCTTATCTTAATTAATCTTCTTACCATTGATGATGTATTCCGACTAAGACCAAGGCATAATCACCAAGTACCGACAAAAATCATCCCAAGGATTGGGATTTGTCAAAACAAACCACGCCAAACCTCACAGACCTAAAGTTTTCAGTCGACGATAAGATTTTATGCTGTGTCGATGTCAAGAACTCAGTCCAAAAAAAACAAGAAAGTTAAAAAAAATCCATAGCAATCCACGATATGAACATGAACACAGACAAGCTTGAATTTTCTTTTGAGAATCAGTGACTTAGGTACTATTATCATATTTTTTTCGAATACCGTAATTTAATGAAAGTTATTATTTCAATGATAAAAAAAATTTACATTCATGACATCTAAGATTTTAAGATAAGCAAATACAGCATTATGACACAATTATTACTTAAACGATTATATTATATCAAAGCGTATATATTGAAATTATTATGTCTAATAGAAACTAGAAATAAAATAACCAGATATTTTTTTACCTTGATTCGGAGTAATATAGATAAAATACAATATTATATTAAAGAGAATTTGCAAACCTACCCTGGCAAATATAATTTGTCTGAGAGGGTTTTATGTCGTAATGATTTGACAACTCTCCTAGAAAGACATAAAACCTCCATAAGCTTATACATAATTAAACCTCGGTACATTTAACATTATATAATTCCAAGAATATATTACAAAGACTATAAATAGCTAAGAGAGTTACCCTATCTTAATGATATCCATACCTTAAGTTCTTTTCAGACAAACTCCAAATACGATGAAAAATTCCAGTGGATATGATTTAACCTGTTATATTTCCGTTAAACTTTGCAGGACAATCTTTCATATAGTATATAAAAAAAAATACAAAGAACAACTACTGAAACAAGAATTAGACAATAGTGTAAATCCGCATAGCATAAACATAAATATGATAATTTTTCATGCACACATATCTATGCCTAAACATATAGTGTAGGTCATGCTCTGTTGGTGCACAATGCTAAGAGCATAAGAATGAAATACTAAATAATTAAATCAAAAAAAATAAATTCTGTCTTTACGTATGTGAACATCATTATGAGCACACAATTACAAAATTAGTTTTTTGTGAAAATGATCCCCTTTAAGCTATCCCCGCCGCACTAACTTATCCCCCTCTACTAATCATCATAACTAATTTTCAAGTGGCATAACGTTTAAGGCGAGTTGATCGTAATTGGTTTATATACACTTGCTAAAAAGTTGATGATTATTTATACACCGTATAACTTACATGAAGATAAATTCATAATAATCTTTTAATAATTTCTTTTCTTCTAAAGAATGAAATATGCTGAGTAGATGCAGGATATATATAAAAATGAATATAACCAACCATTAAAGATAAAATAAGTATAAATATAAAAAATACATTCAGAATACATTAACATATAAAAATACATAATCAAATACATTCATTAAATAATAACAATGAGTGATTTTAAATGATAGAAAGTATTTGAATTATAAGACTATTATAATCATGTCGAAATAATGCAACATAAAAGACTTTCCATGTATAGACAAATTTAAATGACATGGAGAAACTATGAATTTGGATAAATAAATCAATCAAGGATACAATTTAGAATATTATTTAGCTATTTATTTAAAGAATCTAAAGAAAAAGATAAGAACTCTGCAGTAAAATAAATCATTTACATTGTTATAGGATATATTATTTTATTTAATGAATTAATTTGATAATTTTCATTATAAGTTTATTTGTAAATCCATTCCCTTGAATACCAATATTTACAAAAACAAAATAAATTATACCTCAATTGTCCATATTCCATGTAACATAATCTTTGCAATATTACTTATTACTATCATTTAAATATTTACAATTGTACTTTTATTTGTACTATCATTGTTTGTGCCACACTCACTAGTTATTTTCTTTTTATACATTTAATAAATTTAATATCTAGCACAGAAACGAGCCAACTTCCGCACTCTTTTTTCTTCATCAACTAGGGAATGAAGTTCATCAAAGAATTGCTCTTGTTGAGATTCAGGCATGTGGTTAATATTATCTGTAAGCCTGATCTAATTTCTTCACGATAGGATACGAAAGGTAGGGAAGTATTAAATGGGCTTGTTTGTGCAGTACTATAGGGATGAGCACTATGATAAGGAAACACCGCAGACACTCTAGAAGAACTTGGAGTAGGATACCAAGGTGGTGGAGTAGTGATATCGAAATGGGGAACAATGTCTGCTGAGGGGGATGGAAAAGGAATAGTAGGGAGAATCTCTGGTGGTACATGTTCTGGGGTAAAGGGGTCCGAAAGGTTTTCTTCCGAAAAAGATGTTCTAGGTCTTGAGGTACTTGTGCTAGGACGGGAAGTAATAATAGGGATAGGAGAAGTAATTTCTTCTTCAATTTCTATAACTTTCCGTTTTGGGGAAGTGGGGTTTTGTGCTTCATCCGGGATGTTAATAACTTGGATAATTATCTTCTCTTTTTCTTCAGAAATGGGTGTTGGGTTACGAAGTGTGGAACTCGTACATAAACGTTTCTTGGAGGGTTCAATTGATGGTATTACCTGCGGGACAGGAGCTTTTTCGCTAGATTCCTTTATAGTAAAGAATCTTTGGAACTTTTCCATGAAGGTATTTACAAAAGTGGAGTTGATATGGAGTCCATCCGAGAGAAAAGGTGAATTCATACAAAGGGACTTTTTCTTCAAATATGCTGCATGTGGAGTTATCCTGGCCGGTTCATGTTTTGTCTTGGTCCAATCACAACTATTCAGAACGTGGTTACCCATTAGGCAAACTTTATTGGACCACGCATATTGAACATTTTTGTTGAATGCTATGTCTTCATATTTGTTGAAGCATTTGATGGAATGTTCTCTCATAGCATAAGGATTTAAAATAGGGTGATGTTTCAAAAAATTTTCGTAGGCAACTCCCCAAGTACGCATGAGACGTGTTTGATTGTACGCGTACATATCCTTGATAGTGGGGATGATGAGATACACCCTAGTTGAAGGGTTACAACTTAAAGCATGGGTAGTGATTTGTTCCATAATCTGAGGAACATCATCAACAGAAAAATCAGGGACGGGTGCTATGACTGTTGTTGAGTATTTTCCGTCGTAGATAATCTGTTTCTTCCAAGCAAGAGGATAAAGAGCCCATATGACCAAGATATCCACGTCTCGTGACATTAAAGTAGTCACACGAGATGGGCACTCCTGTATCCTCCGTCCCGATTTTATATCTGTGATAAGTTGTAATTTGTATTGCTCCAAGAGCATGTGTTTGTTCTTTTCGAATATTGCCAATTGACTGGTCCCAATCATCAATAGTTTTCCCACCATAATGAAAGCTGGAATGACAAAGTATAGTGATCAATGATAAGTTTTAGTGATTTTTCCATCAACAAACCCAAATTCAGATCAAATATTCAGGAAAGGTTCCGCAATGTACTCATAAACAAAAATAAATTAAAGCAATCATTTTTAAATATTGAACTCAACTATAACGTTTTAATTAGGAACGGACAAACTCTCCATAAAATATTCGAACCGAACCCGGGGTATTTTCATGGGTGATTCTATATTTATCATCTAATGTATCCTATCTGACATGCGCAAATTGCTGTTAGAGGGTAACAAACAAAAGTTAATAAGCTTCATCAAGCAAGCAAAGGTCGAAGACATACTATAAAAAAATAAAAAAATCAGCAATTTGGCATCAAAAAAACTAAAAGATGTTGTTTTTATTAGCAATCAAGTGCAATGTTCAGAGAAGTGTCTAAATATAATCAAATTTTAAGACAGCCAGATAATCTAAAAAAAAATATTCAAAGGGACTTTAATTTAATTTTTCATATTTTTTTTTTTTCAATGGAAAAGAAATATAGTAAAAGGATTATATGAGGGATAGTGTGTGACAGGATAGGGTAGGAAAGGATAGGCAACTATCTATATCCCTAACCTATGCATACATGCACTTAGCAGATTTGAAATTTGAAAACTTTGATTGACTTTAGTCTCAATTAAGATATATATATTATGGAATTTCATAAGCAGTTAATAAAATATTCTCTAATAAACTATTTCTAATTTCCTGTGATTTTTATTACTAGGCCAACAGTTGATAACAAGATAACAATAAACTCATAAACCCAATTTTTAAGTTAATTTTGTTTTTTTTTGTTTTTTTCCAATTACACATCTTGATAAGCCCACTGCAACCATATCACCAACAGGTTCAAGGATTATTTAAAATTTTTTTTATTAAGTTTCCAAGGGGATAGCTATTAAAATCCATTGATTAGAATTCCTACTATTTATTTACATACAAGTCTAATATAATAATGATTCGATAAATTCATAAATATTAATATTCAAACAAATTTTTATTTATTTTTCCCTATTATTTACATTACCTAATTTACATTTCCTTTTCAATTAATACTATTTTTACTAATATTGTTTTAACTATACTTTCACTGATATTTTCTTTTTCTTTAGTATTTGACAAAAAAAATAATTTTTTCCATTTTTTTTTTTATCCGTCTTAAATAACACCAACACACAAAGAACCATGCAAGAAAATCTTCGTTTTCCTAAGACAGTGTATCCGTAATTATTATTTTTTTTTTTTCGTTCTATATTTCTCATATTTTAAATCCATTGTTAACTTTTCTACATGTACTGATCTAACCTATATAACTTATATACATTTTGCTTCCTTAACTAAGACGAGTCAATCCATTTCATCTTCTTTTCCTTTGTTCCTTAGGTTCTTGTTTTGGAATATCCATAGGTGATAACACATTGTAATGGATACCTCCAAGACAACGAAGATAACACTTCATGTGGTCCTTATATCGTTCGCCGTGAATAAGGGGATATCGGTCACTATAATAAACAGCTACCCAGGCATTATATTTATCACAAAACACATCGATAATTTCTGGTAAAGGAAATTGCCCAGGATATCCTTGAAGACGAACTTGTTTCATCATTTTTTTTCCTTGTAGATGATATTTTTGGAGACGTTTTTGAAGTTCTTCAGCTAATGTGGTTCTAATTTCTATGTGACGATCTGTTGTTCTATATAACCACCAGGAAAAACACTTGTACAATGCATCACCACCCCCAGCCATTTCAACCAAAGAAAACCCCTCAGGAATGGACTCGTTTGGACGATCATCAATGCTTTCGACCTCTGGACAGTCACCTGGAGAACGGGAAAGAGCGTCAGCCACCACATTGCTTTTTCCCGCGATGTGTCTGATTTCAATTCAAATCCATTTAATTCCTCCATGGTGCGGGCAAGGCGACCATCAACCAAACTCATGCTCTGAAGATAAATAAGAGGCATGTGATCGGTATAGATGACAAATTTAACGCCCCGCAAAAAAGGACGTAAGGACTTTACCGCCCACCTCAAGGCTGCCAACTCCTTATCAATAACTCCATAATTTTTTTGAGCCTGGTTAAATGCCATGGAGATGAATGCAATCGGTCTTCTTTCTCCTTCTTGTAATTGTGACAGACAAGCTCCCGCACCCTTATCCGACGCATCCACATGGAGTTCCAATGGGGACGCATCCAAATCATAATTAGGAAAACCCAGGAGACAAGGACTAACAAGAGCTTCCTTGAGGGTTTCGAAAGCGACTTGGCACTCCGGAGTCCATTTGACGGTTTTACCCCCAGTCTGACACGATAAAGGTTTGCTGATTTGTGAGCAATTTGGAATGTGCCTCCTATAGAAGTTAACCATTCCAAGGAATTGTCGAAGTTCTTTCACAGTTGAAGGTTGTTTAAATTGGGTTACTCCGGATATATTTTTTTCCAAGGGTAGAATTCCTTGGTTAGAGATCTTATGGCCGAGGAACTCTACTTCTAAACGGCATAGTCGAGTTTTGCGTGGTTTTAATTTATACCCATTCTTTTTTAGGGCAATGAGTACCAGCTCTAAGAATTCGAGGTGCTCGTCAAATGTCTTTCCCATCACGATAATATCATCAAGATACACCATGACGTATGACCACGGAATGAAGTTTTATTCAAACATCTTCGCTCGAAGATTTAATATCTTAAATGATAAAAATCATATAAATGATTTGACTATGGTTTAGACCCAGCTATTAAAGGGCATAATTTTTTTTTTTTATTTCGTCAATTTGAAAGTTTTTGCCATTACAAATGACAAAACATTTATTTTTTGAAGTATCAAAATTTTTCCATTAATAAGAAAAAAGATCATCTTGAGGTATTCGTAGTGGGCGAAGGGTGTAGCAAAAGCCGTTTTCTCTATACTATCCGGCTCCATGGAAACCTGATAGTAACCTCTCACAAGATCTATGGTAGAAAAATACTTGTGCCCATACATATTATAAATCATATCAGTAAGGTTGGGGAGAGGAAAAGAATCTGCTTTGGTAATGTCATTAAGTTTCCGATAATCGATGCAGAGTCGGAGCTTCCCGTCAGGTTTTCGCACCGGAACCACAGGAGCCGAATAAGGTGACTTACTCGGGCGAATTATGTCTTGTTCTAATAATTCCCGGCACTGCTTTTCGATTTCCTGCGCTAACGGGCCCTGGAACCGTCGCACAGGGAGACGAACAGGTCTGTTATGTTCCAAGTCAATTGTGTGGGAGATGTTAGTCGCCACCCCCACATCATCATCACCAGTACTGAGTACATCCTGATGCTGTAATAAAATTTTGATGAGTCGAGCCCTTTGTTCTTCAGTAATAGGCAATGTAGGGACTTCGAATTCTTCTTCTATTTTTTTCTTATCCCATCGTCTACTGTTATTATTATTACTATGATGACTATCACTAAGCGTTATATGCTCAATCCTTGGTTTTCTTATTTTTTCTTCTTCATTCAATGGCAATAATTTCCCAATGATGGTATTCCCCTTTAAGATCTGCTTTTTGTCTGAATCATTTATCATAGCGACCCTGGGACGCGGATCCTTTAAATCGATAATTCCTGATATTGGACAAACCGTTAAGGTTTCATCTGGTTGGAACATAACTAAATTATTGTTAATGTTTTCTAAAGTTTTTATATCTATGAATATACATGATTTAGGTGGGACAATGACAGAATTTACATTGACACAACTAAAGAACGGTAATCGGAACGCATAGTCCGAAGCAACTTTTTCATACGTGCCGTTTTCCGTACGACGTATAAGTTCTCTATTATAAGAATCTGGAAGAAGATTATTATCGTGCATTGCAGACGCGCCCAATACCAGCAACTGGGGCATATGTTCAGCAGGGATCACAAGAAAAGGCGTGGGAGAGGTACAATGCTTTTCAAAAATCAATGGTAACATAAGATACGATTGCACTGGAACCACGCTATCCTCCAGCAACCCACTAACGGAAGACACTCCAATATCCGATGAGGGCAGTACGTCGACATTAGTGAGGTCTTTTAACACATCTGAACTAATCAAACTCATGCCGGCACCGCTATCTACTAAACAACCAAAAGAAGCTGAACTATTCCTTTCTAAAGCCACACATATTGTCAGAGGTTCATTCTTACCTTTACTACAAATTTTTATAGAAACATTTCCGGAGGGCCATTTATTTCCACCAACACGATTGGTTTTATATTCTGTTTTACCTGTAGGAGCCTCATTATCTTCTAGTTTTGTTATCATACTTCCTGAATCCGGATTCGCAGAGAGATTCTCCACAGGTTGGCTCACCCCTGTGGAGTCCTTTAGTTTAAAGAAAATCGACGGCCGCTAGCAACAGGTCCATCCTCACCCATACATTGTCCCTCATAATGACCCTTCATGCACCACTCACAATGATCTATATATTTCCTCTGCTGTCTATCTACCTGTAGGGAGTGGACTGATGTTTTTGTGGGATTATTGGGAACCGGGGCATTCGTTTTGGCTTCTGTGACTCTTTTGCTAACAGCTCCTTGGGACTGAGGTTGAGATAAGAGTGTTGAACCGCTATTTGCTTGTTGTTGATTGTTATTTGGTTTCCGATTGTCGAGTCTGGTGGGGCAATTCATACCTGCGTGAGGACCTTTACAGAAAGGGCACCTACGGTTGTAACCTGATGATAAGTTCCGTTGTTGTTGAAAACTTACCCCATAAGATCTACATTCATTTCTGATATGGCCCCTCTTTTTACAATAAGAGCATATTCCAAGGTACTTATAACAATCATCCATGATGTGACCTTGGATATCGCAATAATCACACCACAGATGACTTCTATCCTCCGTTGACTTATTAAACCTGGTCATCGTTGGAATCTCCATTTGAATTTCGAATTGTTCTTCCTTATTACCGTCATTATATTTAAATCCATTTAAATGTTTATTCTGAGCAGCAGTTACACTATTTCCAGCATATCTGTTATTTCCGTATTCATTTCCATTTACATTTCTGGTTCCATTTGAGTTGTTAAATCCATTATTATTTGATTCATGTTGCCGTGATTGAGGATTTTCCTTTTTCTCATTATTTAAAACATCAGCCCAACTTGGTTTTACTATATCTATTTGTATAGTTTCGTTAAGATCAATGTTGTCGGTTTTGTTTTTAGTGTTCGCGGGTTTATAACTTGTGGTAGGAAGAAGTGTTGGCAATGATACTCTTCCTTTACAAAACTTCCATGATCATATTTAATCCGCTATGTACGACTTTTCCAAGATACTCTGGGATTGTGTTACTGTGCATCCTCGTTTCCTCAAAAATCTCTAATGTTTCTTCTCCAACATAAGGTGGCAAACTTAAGAAGAAACGCTTCTTAGAGAGTTATGCTCTCCGCATTATCCATATCGTTTATATGCTTTAAGAAGCTAATGTTCGAGTCGCACGCGACTCCTAACACTTTACACCTTTTTAAGAAAACCAGCGGAGTGATACACTTTAATCGTATTGATCCTTCCTTTTTCTTCTTGGTGAAACCAAGCCAGCTAAAATTTTCTTTACTGAATAATAATTACGATAATTTTTTATTACCAAATTATATAGTTGTAAGAAACATTAAGAAACATTAAGAATATAGAGACAGTAAAAAAGCCACATGGCCTATCGAGACTGTCCCAGTCAACCACTACCCAAACATGCCTCATCCAAATCCACAAAGCACCCTAGGGCTTGGTCAATTTGTTGTAAACTACAATCCACCAATTGGTTTAGTCAAACTAATGATATAATAATATGATACCCAAACCATCCACATGGCTTAATAACTAGTTATGGTCACAAATGCCATCTAACTATAACTATTATACAACTAAAAACTCGCCAATTGGCTTGTCAATATATTATATGATTTCCCAACCCATCCATAAACGAATCTAAACCCTTTCTTAAATGTTGCAATCGGAGTCACACTCAACAACTCCTGTGGCAAGACCATTCCAAAAATTAAAACCCTATTACTGAATGCATGCTTTCTTATATCAAGGACTGCATGCTTCACTTCGTTAATTCTTATTATGCCCCCTGGTCATGTTCTACTATGAAAAATTTATTGATCTCTGTCATTATCAATAGGATTGTAGATAATTTTGTTTGACTTGTATTATTTCCCCCTGAGAAAAATCGGCCTTTCTACACGAAAAACATTCCTAACTCCTTCAGCCTCTCCTCATAAGTCTTACCCTCAAACCAGAAATCATCCTTGTTGCTCTACGTTGCAACCTCTCTCTGCATATCTAAGTCTTTCTTTAAATAAGGGGCCAAACTTGTCCACAATACTTATTACTGGCCTAACATAGCTATTATACAGTTTTACTTATTACTTCCTTGCTCTTGCTAGACAACATGTGGCGATTTATTAGGCCCAGATCTTATTAGCTATTTCTTAGCTCCAAACACTGATTAGCTACTTTCAAATTACTGCTTATAATCACACACTAAATCTTTTTCTTGGTCCACAGACATCAAGCCAATCCCCATTCATATCGTAAATTAAAACTTTTATTTCGAGTAACCTAGGTGAAGAGCACCTTACACTTTTTACTATTAAAAATTCATTTGCCACTATCTCCCACCCAAGAAGTTTATCAGATCATTTTGAATCTTATGCATTCCTTCACTATTCCTAAACTTTAGTAGCCACTTTATAGTATCATCTGCAAACTTGGAAACTTGCATTTTAAGTCCCTGGTCTTAAATATTTTATATTGAGGAACAATAGTGGCCCAGCACTGAAACCCCTGTGGGACACCCTCCACTATTCCCATGCATGATTATTCCCATTTATGTTGTACACAACTGTTTTCTATTTCGCAACCACTCTTTAATCCAACCATGTACCACTCCACCTATACACATTGCAATGTCTTCTTCAATCAGCCTTTATGTTGGGGAACCTTATTCAAAAGCTTTACTAAAGTCTAAATTATTACAATATCAACTGATCTTCCTCAGTCAATGTAGTCAGTTAATGTATTCCATAAATTCTAAAAGGTTTGTCTGACATTGACCTACCCTTTCTGAACCGTGCTGGGAGTCATACAAACCTTGTTATCTTCTAAAATTTCTCTATATTGACCTTTAAGTAACTTTTTCCAGAACCTTTACAACCAGAGATGTTAAGCTAACTGGCCTATAATTTCCAAATCTTCCTTTACTACCTTTCTTATAAATAGCACAACATATGCCATTTTCCAGTCATCTGGTACCCACCCAAATGTTATAGATCGCTTAAAATCAAATACAGTGCCTTTGCCATGCTGGTACTACCCTCTTTCCAGAATTCTACCATATACCATCAGGGCCTGCAAGCTTTACTTGGATCAATATGATCAATAAACGTTTTATATCTTTACATCAAATTCAAATTCTGTAAGTCTATTTGTTACATGCATACAAGAACTATTAGTCTCCAAACTATTATCTAATCTTTCCTCAGTAAAAACTGAAGCAAAATAAGCATTGAAAATTTGACCATCTTCCTATCTGAACTCACTAAATTTTCATCAATTTTTAATTGGACCAAGTCCTATTCTTACTTTTTAAATTTAATAAAAGCTAAAAAAACTTCTCAGATTCTTATTACTATTTCTTGCTAAATTAATTTCTGCCATCTTCTCTTTGCCTTTCTTATTTGAGTGCTTAAGTTCATTTCTATTTTCCCATAATATCTAAATCATCTTCCCTATTACTACCTTTGAATATTTTTAAAAACATCTGCATTTTCATGAATTTTCTCTCTTATCTCTCTATTCCACCAACAGATTTTCTCTTTGCCACCCTAATGGGTTTATCTTTAAACATACTGACTGAATTATTAACGTTAAAATTTGCTTAAAATGTCCCACATGATAAACAATTTTTGGTCTTTAAACTCCTTACCCAGTTAGTTGTACTAAGCATGTCTTGTAATTTGGAAAATCGCCATATCGGAAATCTAAGATCTTTTCCTTAATAACTTGTAATTTGGGCACAGATATTACATTCATATTAAATCTAATAATATTGTGGCCTGTCCTAAAATTCTCCTCAACTCTTAACTTCATCCACCATACCATTCATCATTAGTTAATATTAGTCTAGTGTGCATCGTATCTTGTGGTTCTTGAAACCACTCTGGGTCAAAAAAGTATATCTAGTATACAATTTATGGATGCAGAACTACTATGGTCTCATATTAGGACAAGGGAATCCCAAGAATACCCGGAAAATTAAAATCACCCATTATGACTATACCTTTTTCTTTACTGTTGGCCATGCGGTCTCTATTCTTTCACACATGTTTGAAACATGATCCTTTGACTCTGGCCAGGAGGTCTATTCAAAATGCCCCTCACTTCCTAAATATCATATTGACCTAATACATAAGAACTATATCTACCCACCACCGATTAATATTCATGATCATTTTAAAGCAGTCATTAATACAGATTGAATATTGCGATTTAACATAAAGGCCACACCCCCACCCTTCTTTCTCTACGCTGGTATTAAATAAAGTGAATATCCGTCTATTTCATATTCTTGAAAGGAGTCTCCATATAAATTATTCATTAACCCATGCCTCAGTTATGCCAATAATGTCTAGATTCTCTAATTTATGGTGTGACTAATTCAGCTCATCTTTTTATTTCTAAGGCTATGAGCATTTGTGTAAAAGCATTTGATAGTCGAAATGCTGTTATTTTTATTATCAATCATCATTATTTGAACTGTAACAACACTAGCTTTATTTATCTCCCCACTATTATATTACCATTGCTATTATTTGTATCTAGATTTATCCCCACCACCCCAACTTTACCTAGTTTTTTGCTAAACAAGTCTCCAAACTTGTATTGAAAAGCTAACACCTTTACGACTCAAGTTAACTCCATCTGCTGCCAAAAAGATCTTTATCCAGAAATTCTTCTCCACAAATCCAAAAACCTTAATATTTTCTTGAAAAACAAATTTTCCTAACCCTTTCATTTACACCTCAAAGCCCTACTCCCCCATTCCTGACCTGACAATAATAAGTACACAAATTTCAATCCACGTTAGATCAACCTAGCTTTCATCCTTCTGAATCAATCTCCTATAATCTGGTATTAATTCTTTCTGACCTATGTCCTATTATCATTTGTACCCACATGTACAATCACATCTGAATAACATTGTAGAATTCAATCTCTCTATCATAATTCTGCTAGTCCACGATATCACTTCAACTTCTGGCACCTGGATAACATACTCTCAAGTTTCTTTTTATTCTTTTGAAAAGTTCTATCTAGGTATCGTGTCATAGAGTCTCCAATTAGCATTGTTTCAGTCTTCCCTTTAGAAAACTCAACATTACCATTGGCACTCTCTGATCCCTCCCCATCTGGAATACAGTCGAACCTGTTACTGCAGGTCACAGGCTGACTGACTTTCGAGATCCTCCTATTTAAAATTATTATTTCTATTTTCTACAATTCTATACATTTGCAGACCTATTATCAACTACTTTATCCTTTCCCTTCTCATCTTCCTGCCTAGGTGATCACTATTTCTGTCTACCCCTAGGTCCCGCTCCCTCCTCACCTCGGACATCCTACTAAACCTTTTTCTCTCATACACTTCCCTCCTTTCTCAACACAAATACAACTCTTTCAATTCATTCATATTTTCCACTCAGTCTTGCAATCTCCTTCCTTAACAACAAATTTCTCCGCATTCAAAACACAAACAGGGCAGCTATCCACATTTTCACCTCCACAGCCCCACAGTTATCACACAGAGCATACATACTTAAATTTATTATTAGCTTATAACCTGTACCTATGATTTAACCAACTAGTTAAAATATCACATAAAAGCCTAAAAAAGAAATAGACTAATCTCTTTAAAATAGATTAAAAATTGAAACAAGCCTAAATTTAGCTTAGCCTAGGCCAGAGATATATAAAAGTTATAAGGTAGGCTTAACTGTAGTCTGTGACTGGAAAACCTAATTTAATTCAAATTATCACTAAATTAAAGTAACAATTAATAAAGACTGTATTTAAATACAGAAAGTCTATTTAAGAATCCAAATAAACCAGACACAGAAAACAGTAAATCTCCTTTACCTATGTTAGCCTAGGGTTAGGCTATCAAATTTAATTATCAAAAAAATTAATATAACAATTGTTAATGGATAGTTAAATACGCCTTTAATCGGTATTGATCCTTCCTTTTTTCTTTTTGATGAAACCATTTAACTAAAGTTGTTTTTACTGAATAATAATTACGATCATTTTTTATTACCAAATTATATAGTTGTAAGAAGTCACCTTCCAACTGTCTTCCAAGATACCTAAGCCATTGTTGTGGGGACTTCGGATAGTTGTGAGAGCAATATGCCTCGAAATGTGTTAGATACTGAACTAGATCTTGGTCGGCTTCGTATCTGTATTTACCGGGATCTAAGACTTTTACTTTTTGTGAGTTTTTCACGAACTCAGTGAGTAGCAAAATTGCTTGCATTAACAAGGTGATCTGTTGTTGCATAGTGGTAGGTTGTGATGGTTGAGACGGCGGAAGAACAAAACTAGGATCAGGTGGATTCCTTCCCATATTACCATCTCCTCTATTGTTAGCTGAAAAAATCGGTTCAGTTGTTAACCTTGGAGTAGACCAAATCTGATCCCCATGTGACACTGAGGTTTCCACCACCGTGGAATTACCACTACCTATTGGTTCTCTATTATTTCCTCCATTTCCATTACTATTTACATTAAACTTTGGTTTCCTTTCTGAAATATTCTGTACATAATACTTACTAGCATGGAACTGTCTATCCGCATTCGCATCTAATGATCTCCGTCGAAGACGGCTTTGTGCATTTGGTGTTATTATATTAGAAGGTTCATATGCTAAAGCCTGAGCCTGTTGCATATGCCCTAAATGACCTTTCAACCCATCAATTACTTTGTTAACATTACTGGCAAGAACAACCTCTTCCCCTGAAGGTGTTATGGTTACTGGTGGTTTTTGCAAAAGAGACTCAAGAGGCTCAAGCTCAGTTGCTACAAACTGGGCCAAGTGCTCTTGAGTTTCTTGATCTACATTGGTAGCCATTATATCTACCTCTTAAAAATATTTCCTGAGCAAATGTTATTCAATAATAAGACTTAAAATTATAGGAAAGAAAAAAAATACAAATATCGATTATCAAAGGATGAAACGCTTGGTTTCGAAATTCCTATATTACCTAATAAGCTTCAGAGCTATGTTAATGTAATTCCTATCTAAAAGTTTTTGGTTCAATTAATAAGGATTTATTAATAAGGATTTAAATAAGGATTTAAATTGATTTCAACTCAAAATCTATACGCCGTAAAATAACATATCATGTAGATCAATGAAATTTTATTTACATGAATCATTCTACAGAGGTTTCTGATGGTTTTTTCTACTTAATTCGACAAATAGATGATAAACCCAACCTGAACAACAGTCGGTTCAGAACTGCAGTATAATAGAAGAATCGGAGAATATTAATCCGTTTAAAGGAGTAGAATGCAGAATGGATAATGTAGCAAGGCACGACAGGAACTGTTGTTCCCACCAGATGGTTCAAAATAGATAGTTTGGCACAACCCGAACAGTCCCTGTTCGGGCGCCACTTAAATTAACGGTATGTAAGGGAGGGTCGGTGTTCAATCTCTTATGTGGTTTTTGTTCAGGTGGGAACTTAATCAGAAACATGGAGGAGATGTATCTCTGACAAGGTGCGACACCCCGAAGAGTTTGACTGACCACCTAACACGTCAATTCAAGACCAATTGTGGCCTTCCTTTGGAAAAAGTCTTGACGTAAGATCCGTAAGAAAGATGAAATTAATTCTAGAACAGTCGGAGCTGTTTAATTTCCCCTCCGTGGCCACCGGATAATGTAGAACTTAGGGTTTCGTCCAACGCGGGTTATCACAGGGACTGCTCGTGTGCCTTATTTCATGCTAACTGTCCGAAAATTAGAGACCGAGATGATGAGAAATTTATAAGTGAAGCAAGAACCATAATGATTGACCAAGGTAGAACAGATGATAGCAACGAATAGATCGACGGTGATGAAATTCTTTAAAGGTATTTAAACCAGAAACCATTGACTCGAAGAATACTTGAACCATAATTACATACAACAAGAAGAATATTAATTAATGAAATAATGAAATAATGAACACGGCGGATAATGAGAAGAGGATACTTCTTACTTTTATTAAAGTAACGTAGATACTCAAATTCTCATATATACAAAAATAAAACTATTATTAAATCCATTAAATCATTAAACATCAATTAGGGGATTCTTGGAATTAGAGGAATTCCAGAATCGTTTCTATGAAACTATGAAATGATGAAAAACTAATAAATACAGCAATATAAAATTTGAGATGACCTCGCCTTATGCCTTATAATTAATTACAAATATGAATACATCCAAAACCCATCCAAAATACTGTAACCCGAACAAAGTATGTTAATGCAACTAATGGATTGGCTTATCTTAATATCTTCTTTACCATTCGATGAGATTCCGGGACTTAAATCCAAGGATTAAATCACCAGTACGGACAAAAATCAGTCCAAGGATTGGGTGTTTCAAGAACAAAACCAAAACCCAAAACTAAGTTTGTTCAGACTGAAGATTTATGCCTGTGCGATGTAAGAATAGTCCAAAACAAATAAACGAAGTAAAAAAAATCCAGGTCCACAAAAAATAAAACTGAATTGGAACTTTAGGCCCACTCATAAAACCTGTGGGTGGATGAGAGCCCACAGTTAATTACTATTATAATATAACAAATTAACTTTAATTTAATGAAATTACTATGTTCAAATGGATTTAAAAATAAATTACATTCATGAATCTAAGAGTTTAGATAAGCTAATAAAGCATTTATGACACAATCATTAATAAAGAATCATATCAAAACGTATAATGAAATTATTATGTCTAAGTAGAACTAGAAAAAATAAACAGATATAGCATGAACCTAAGACAAGGTAATATAATAAAATAAAATATTAGTATTAAAGAGAATTTGCAAACCTACCCTGGCAAATATAATTTGTCTGAGAGGGTTTTATGTCGTAATGATTTGACAACTCTCCTAGAAAGACATAAAACCTCCATAAGCTTATACATAATTAAACCTCGGTACATTTAACATTATATAATTCCAAGAATATATTACAATACAAAGACTATAAATAGCTAAGAGAGTTACCCTATCTTAATGATATCCATACCTTAAGTTCTTTTCAGACAAACTCAAAATACGATGAAAAATTCCAGTGGATATGATTTAACCTGTTATATTTCCGTTAAACTTTGCAGGACAATCTTTCATATAGTATATAAATACAAAGAACAACTACTGAAACAAGAATTAGATAATAGTGTAAATCCGCATAGCATAAACATAAATATGATAATTTTTCATGCACACATAATGCCTAAACATTAGTGTAGGCATGCATCTGTGTGCATGTAAGAGCATAAATTAAATGAAATATAAATAAAAAAAATCATAAAAAAATAATTCTGTCTTTACGTATGTGAACATCATTATGAGCACACAATTACAAAAATTGTGTTTTTTGTGAAAATGATCCCCTTTACATCGGTAGCATTAAAATTGTTTCGGGACTGAAATTGTTTATCATACTTCTTTTTAGGTGAACTTTGCTGACTATGACCAGCCCCTCTACTGTTTAAGACATCGGTCCAACGAGGATATACTGTGTCAATTTGTATCACCGAATCAAGAGTGTCATTCAACACATCAGGTGACTCAGCATTTTTCCTATATTCTCTATATTCATCTACATCCCTGCGAAATTCTCTCGTCTTGGCAGTGGGGTATTCGAATCCGTCATTCTCTAATGAGTCTGCGTACTCTACTATTTTCTCCCACGGAGCACGTCTACCCCCATCTAACTCTGTCATCTTGATATACTGTCTAACACTACTTTCTATAAAAGGAGGTAAACTACACAGGAAAGCAGATCTTAAAGAGTCATGAACCCGCATATCTATACCGTTATATGCCTTACGAGCCAATCTCTCTAATCGAAGAGCATACATACGGATACTTTCTCCGCGTTTTCTATGAGCTGAATAATATGCCTGCAACCTACATTCTTTTTTTTTCTTCTCCTCATCCTGATACCACCTAATTAAGCTATCCCTAACTGAAAAATAATTCCTATCTTCTTTGCTAATTAATCTATACAAGTCTGAGAATTTACCCTCCATTTGCCTACCCAACAGTCTTAACCATTGGTGTGGGGCATTAGGGTAATGAAGGCTACAATATGCCTCAAAATCATATAAGTAGATTAAAAGATCCTGTTCATTCTCATACTTATACTTCCCAGGGTCTACAACCTTCAACCTCTGAGAATTTTTTAGTAACTGTGCCAACATTGATATTGCCTCAGTAAGCATGTCTAGGTGTTGTTTAATTTGCCTACCAGTGTATAAAGACACATCATCTGGATCATTTAACCCTCTATAAGAAACAGGTGTCTGTGTTGTGGTGAAGTCTCCACAGTTAGATTTTAATAATTTATGATGGTCCGACGATCTATAGTTAGGCTGTAGTAGGTTAGGGTTGTCAGCCGGATCATCATAATATTCCCTATTTTTATCCCTACAACTATTATTCAATTTGAGAGCATCTGAATTCTCTGTATCTCCTAAGTGAGAACTCAGGGGTTTAAATCCTACATTGGATCTTCCACCACCCATGGTATCTTTATTTGATTTATTATGGGTTTCTTCCCCATTATCAAATGATACACGGGGCTGTGAAGATCGCTTATAATCTTTGGGTCTAGTACTTGAGAAGGGATCACAAGTAGATCCGTTCTCTTTCAGAGTCAACTTTGGCTCTAATTTTCCTACTCTTAACTGATACTGATCTCGCAGGAGCAGGTTAGGTTTTACCTTACCCGCTTCCACGGGACGTGTCTGAATATCTTTTGCTACATCATCTACTCCATCCCTTCCATTTAAAGATGGGGCAGTAGTCCTAGGACGATTATCAAGTAATCGACGTTCGGACTGTTCTCGCTGAATTAGTCGTTTCTCTACTGTATTCCTATCTTTCTCCATCTTACTCATTAATTTACCCAGATAATCAAGAGGCAATACATCCTCTGACTCCAAAGGTTCCAGCTTTTCATCTTTTTCCAAATAGTTATAAACAGAATCAGAATATAGACATGGATCTGAGCCATGTCTTCTCAATCTATAATTTTCCTGTACCCGCGAATTTCGTGGTACAGTACTGGATATTGCATCCAAATCCCTATCTAAAACTTGCATATTATCGCCAATTTGAGAGTACCTTTCCCGTCTGTCTAAATCATCCATTCTTTTTGAGTTGGGTGACTCTGGCAATTTTGCGTGAGCCATGTTAATAAGTGGTGAAAATGGTATAGTACCGCGAATTAGAATAAACCAATTTTTACTTTAACCAGCACTAAAGAACTAAAGAAGAATGTGTAAATTTGCTGTGATGATATACTACAGTGATCTTAATCACAATCAGAATAATAAACATAGTAATAGTAATAACAGTGATTGTGGTAATAATGATAATAATAATACAGTGTAATATTAGTTAATGAAAATTTTTAATATAGAAAATATAACACACCTTATAATTTTACAAAGGAGTCTGGACCACTGAAGATCACCAATGGACTCCGACTTCAAAAAAGGCGTGTATCCTCTAAGAGCATTCAGGTTTATCCAACAGTAGGTTCTATAAAGGACCCCGAATCCCTGATGACCATGCGCCCAGTTGATTGTGAAAAACACTTCAACAACAAAGCAGGCTAAGGAAAATTGCTCGAGGAAAATATTACGAATTAGTAAAATACCAGGATAGTAAAGAACGAATTTAATAACTGTTTTAATTATTCAACGTTTGTGAACAAATACGAAAGTAAATAAGTATATGAACACAGGATCTCCAAATTAGCTCCTGTGTTCAATAACCAAGAAATATATAACAAGACCCGTAAGTGGTCAAATTGACTAAGAGCACTGGTTATCCCAAAAGTCCAAAGTTATCCAAAACTAACAAGACTAATAAACCTACAATAAATAAATGTCGAAGAAGGATATAAATGGGAATCTTGACCAAACTCAAGATTCACTTACAACGGAATTTGATCAACAGAACTAATTATTCAATAAATAAAATACTTGATAATAAATATAATAGGCCTTTCTTATGTTCTTCTACTTTCTAGTGATGTTATTAATAATTGACTTTAGTTGTTGTTATACTAGATGTAGCTCTTCAACAATCTCTCTGTATATCATGAATTTTCATATCCCATAAATACTAATGAAGTTAAGATAGAGGTTTGACTGGACTGGTATAGTGGACACAATCAATGAATATGTGATACTTGAAGATTCCTTAAAAGATCATTCTTCGCCAGATGAAAGTCTTGACTTTAGGAATGAATCAAGATAAGAAATAGAATTCAAGCTGGAACTTAAACTGGAAACAGAACTATAGCTTGGAACTCGGTAGAAATTGAACAGAGTTTAAACTCCAGCCTTAGAATTTTGTAATCCTGAACTAGGAGTTGGCTCATGAATTTGAATGCTTGGTCTAGAATTCTGCAACTGAGAACTGTACCCAAGTAGAACCCTGAAGAATAGCACTTATTTCGTTCTGTCCAAAATAAATAATATTCAAGATTGGTAAAATATAAATAATGAATTAGAAACTGATCCTGTAACTTGACAGTTCCTATGAGGCGGCTCTTGTTATTGATATTCTTCCAATTTGTGTTATTATTGACACATTCGTATCTGCAAAGCAAACACTTTACTTTATATTTATCTAAACTCCATTCATTCCAATTAACATAAGTGTATGATTACTAATGAAGTCAATGATACCATATATTTCAATCTTAAGTTAATCAATAATCTGGTGGTTTACACCCACCTGTATAGTCAATCCAAAGGGTTTCGTCACAATGTATCACAATGTACACCAATCAACCTGCTAATCTCCTATGAGTAACTTTTATAATAATTAATCATTAAATATAATATCAATATTCTGAAAGATAACAAGATTTAGTATTTGATTCATTTCCTAGAACTTCCATAATACATTCATAGTAATGAACAACACACACAGACCCACACTCCCTATTACTGAATGATGTCTCCAAGTTATACATATTTGGACGTAACTCCACTATACTTAAGATATCAGAGGGAAAACAGTCCCCCTAACATCCCCCCCCACTAAACTTGAGCCCCCCCTTCCAAACTCAGCGCAGGGACACAAGCTGGTAAAGGCAACGAAAAATATGGATATTATATATATAATATATATATATATATAATATATATATATATACCGTATATATATATATTATATATAATATATATATATATATAGTATATATAGTTATATACTATATATATATATATATATATATATATATATATATATATATATAATATATATAGTATATATATATTTTTGTTAGAAGAACTTTAGAAATAGAACCTTGATAACTGAGGCGGAAATTTTATAATAGCTAGTATTACTACGGGACCGACCGGGGCGGGAATTTTGCCGGGGCCGGGCCGGGGCTGCTTAATTTAGCGAGGGCCGGGGCCGGGGCCGGGGTAAGCTAAAATTAGAAATGTAAGTTAAAAACACTGAAAGTCTTAAAACTTAGGATGAAAAATTAAATATAATTTCAAATTAATTTAATAATTTTAATTATAAATAAGGTATACATTTAATTAATTCAATTAAATAAATATTTTCGAAAGAAATTTTTAGAAAATAATTGATTTTCTAGAAGAATAAGTTGTATTAAATATATATATATATATATATATAATATATATATATATATATATATATATATATATATATTATATTAATATATATATTATATAGTAATATATATATATATATAATATATATTTATATATATATATTATATATATATATATTATATTATATATATACTATTATATATATATATATATCATAATATTACAACTTAACCTTGTGCTTCTGCTACTGTTCTCCATAATAGAACAGATTTTCACTCTTCTTTTGGTTACTTACTTACTTCTCACGAGACTTATATCTTCTCATCCAAATACGGAGGTCCTCTATTTAGGGGATTTCAATGTACACAACACTGAATGGTTGGGGTCCTCTCTTACTGATTTAGGTGGGGAGGAGGCCGAAATCATTCAGCAGTCTCAACGAAGCTAGAGCAACGAATCAAAGAACCTCACACATTTCCCGATCGTCCCAACCAATTCTTGAACGCACTTGACCTATTGTTCACCACAAGTCCTCTTTCTATAAGTACACCATTTTCGCTCCTGATTTGGTAAATCCTGACCACAACCTTTATATCAACTTAATTTCTAATACTTTCTCCCAAAGCTCCACCCTGCCCTATGCGTTTTTTTCTTGCACTTTGATCGGCTGATTGGGGGCCTTGCGTCGCTTCTACGCTAACTATAATTGGAATGACTGCTTTGACTCTGATGACGCTTCGGCTTCTGCCACTAAGGTGGGAGCTGTAATCGTTGACGGGATGAGCAGGTTCATTCCTTCTTGGACTAATCTTTTTCTCCTCAAAATCCATGGTTCGCTCGTGCTTGTTCTCTGGCCATTCAGGCTAGAGACAGCGGGTAATCGAGTTTGGAAAAATTCTCGTTCTCCTATCATCTCGCTAATTTTCACTCAGCTAGAAATTGTTGCAAGGGATTTTCTTCGACGAGCAAAGCGGGCTTCATCAAACGAAAGGGCGCTAACCTCCTTGGATCTCCTACTGACAAATCTTTCTGGCCTCTTGCCAAAAACATCTCCAACAACCTCTGTAAATCATCCTTTCCTCCTCTTATTCGATATGATGATGTCTCTGTTGCTAACTCTCCAAATTAAAAGGGCCAATCTCTTCGGCCTCCTATTTCCTCTAACTCAACCTTTGACGATTCTGGCATTCCTCCTCCTCCTGCTTCTCCTCTCAGGTGTCCTATGTCTTTGCCTTGTGGATTACATTTGATCGGGGCATGGGGCTCCTGAGATCTGATGAACGTTAGAAAAAAGGGCGGGTGGCCCGAATGGCATTTCCTCCCCGAGTTTTGAGGGAATGGGCTTACGTGCTGACCCACCCCGCCCCTCGTTCAACGATATTCTCTATGTCTCAATACTAAGACTCTTCCCTTCAGTGTTGGAAGCACCGTCACATGTCCAACCTGTTCCGAAAAAAGGAAGCCGCTCTGATCCTTCTAACATCGCCCTATATAGCTCTCACTTCTATTCTATCTAAGATCTTTGAAACACTTCTTAACTCTCCCTTCTTAGATCATCTGAAGTCTCATTCTCTTCTTTCCGAATGCGCAGTACGGCTTTCGGCGTTCGAAGGGTCTACTGGCGATATACTTTCCTATTTTACTGATTTATGGTTTTCTTCCGCCTTAGGAAACTACGGGGAAGACTTGCGTGGTGGCGCTTGACATGTCCAAAGCTTTTGACCGAGTTATGGCACGCTGGTCCACTGCTCTCAAGCTCCCCTCCTTTGGGTTCCTCCTTCTCTTTGCTTGCTTAGGTCTAGCTTTCTTTCAAGTCGCTTAATATCAGGCTGTGGTGATGGAGCGACTTTGTTCTTTCTTTTCTGTCCAATATCTGTGTTCCTCAGGCGCTTCTGGTCTTATCTCCTACTTTATTTTTACTTTTTATTAATGATCTTCTCACCTGCACAAATAACTCTATCCACTCATATGCCGATGACCCGACCCTTCATTTGTCAACTCATTTCAATTCTGCTGCCTCTTTTACTTTTAGAATTACCTCTCGTCTTAATCTCTTTTCGATTTCTATTCTCGCTGATGCTGGACTTAGAATTTCCGATTGGGTGGTTCTTCAACCCTTGTTGAAATTTCATTCTTGTAAAAA
>JABUQX010004590.1:0-20123 GCA_015478945.1 Trachelipus rathkii
TATATATATATATATATATATATATATATATATATATATATATATATATATATATATATATATATATATATATATATATATATATATATATTAGAGATGCCGAATAGTGAAAAAGCCGAATACCGAATATTCGGCTGAATAATCACTGAATACCGAATATTCGGCCGAATAATCAATTCGCTATTCGGCTTCAAAATAGTTATTTCAAAGTTCGGTCATTCATTTACGAAAAATAAAGAAAACTTACACTGGTCAACAAAAAAAGGTGAAATTTTTCTTGAATGGACTTTTGTAGCAGATATATATATATGATATATATATGATATATATGATAGTTGATAGTTGTGGTGTGAAGTCGTGTGTACTTGTTCTTCTCGTGTCTTTTTTTTTTTTTTTAAATGAATTAATTTAACTTTTTTAAGTTTTTAAAAGTTCTTTTAAGTTTTAATTTGAATTTCATTGTTTCGATTTTGGCATTTTTGTTTTAATTATTTTGATTGTTTGCCACGTGATTTTAATGTTTACTTTTTGTGATTGAAACTTTTACCATCCTGGAATCTTAAGCTAAGTTTTAGTTTGATTTTTATATTCTTTTAAACATTATTTAACATATTATAGGATTTTAGTTTTTGTGTTTCTTTTAATTAATATTGGATAACGTAAAGTTTATTTTTAGGTTTTAACTAAATATCCCAAGTTTACCATCACCTTGGGATACTTTTATTTTTTTTTTTCTAACATTAGTTTTAGTTATACTGTTAGTACACGATCGCTTGTGTGTGTGTTTGTGTGTGTGTATGTGGATTGAGTAAACGTGCAAATTTTTAAACATTATTTAACATATTATAAAATTTTGTTTTTGTGTTTCTTTTAATTGACATTGAAAAACGTAAAGTTTATTTTTAGGTTTTAACTAAATATCCCAAGTTTACCATCACCTTGGGATACTTTTTTTTTTTTTTTTCTAACATTGGTTTTAGTTATACTGTTAGTACACGATCGCTTGTGTGCGTGTGTGTTTGTGTGTGTGTGTGTAGGTGTGTGTGTGAGTGTGTGGATTGAGTAAACGTGTAAATTTTTAAACTATTAGAGCTTGTGTGCGTTTGTTTGTGCGAGCGGCTGATCGAATGACAGGTCAAAGTAGATGTGGGGGTGGGCGCAGGCGGGGTTTTCTATTGACTTTGCTAACGTTCGCGGCCTGCGTGCTAATCACGAATCTGTGGAATATCACCTCTCTAACTCTCAACCTAACATTTTATTATTGTCTGAGACCTAGCTGGCCAGGGATTCTTTTTCAAATAAACTTAATATCTCTAACTATAACTTTTTCTATAATTTCCGTCTAAATGGTGGTGTCTGTGCCTATATAAACATAAATACTCCTGTAACACGTCTCGAGAATCTTGAATCTCCTAATTTCGATGTTCTGTGGCTAAAAATCTTTCTCCCTACTACTATCATTATCTTGTGTTTCTGCTACTGTCCCCTAATGGAACAGATTTTTCTTTTTAAATATCTTACTACTACTCATGAGACTGTTACTTCTTCCCATCCAAATGCTGAGGTCCTCTATTTAGGGATTTCAACGTACACCACACTGAGTGGTTGGGCTCCTCTCACACTGATGCAGGCGGGGAGGAGGCCAAAACATTCAGTATTCTCAACAATCTGGAACAGAATTATGGAACCTACACATATCCCAGATCGACCTAACCAATTCTTGAATACGCTTGACTTATGTTTCACCACTACTCCTTCTCGTTTTAAATACACCATTTCTCCTATTGGTAACTCTGACCATAATCTTTGAATAAATATCATAGTTTCTTCCAGCAGCCCCACCATGGCTCAAAATTACTTACTGTCACTTTAATAATGCTAATTGGGAATTGCGTTGTTTTTGGCTAACTACTCTTGGAATGAATCCTGCTTTGACTCCGGGGATGCCCTCGGTCACCGCTGAAAAGGTGGGGGGGCCGTAATCACCGAAGGGAAGAGCAGGTTCATTCCCTCTTCAACAATCTTTTTCTCCCCAAAATCCATGGTTCGATGTCGTTGGTTTTCGTACCATTAAGGAGAGATTGCGTATCGGGCATGGAAAAACTCGTTCTCCTATCACTCTTACTAATTTTCATTCTGCTCGGAATCGTTGCAGGGATACTATTTGACAGGCTAAGCGCACTTTCACTAAAAGAAGGTGCGACAACCTGCTTGGTTCTCCTACAGATAAAAATTTCTGGCCCTTGTGCCAAAACATCTCTAACAACTTTTGTAAATCTGGCTTTTCCCTGCCCTTATTCGCTCTGACGGTTCTGTTGCTAACTCTCCTTCTGAAAAGGCCAATCTCTTCGGCCTCCTTTTCATCTAATTCTACCCTGGACGATTCTGGCATCCCTCCTCCTACTCCTTCTCCTCCCAGGTTTCCCATGTCTTTACCTGTGATTACACATGATCGTGTGCATGGGATCCTGAGATCTATGAACGTCAGGAAGGCTAGTGGCCCGGATGGCATTCCTCCCGTGTTTTGAGGGAGTGTGCTTCTGAGCTGGCGCCTGTCCGTTCAATCCTCTACTTAGTACTAGTACATTTTCTCAGTGCTGGAAGCACGCATATGTCCAACCGACCCCCAAAAAGGTAGCCGCTCTGATCCTTCTAACTATCGCCCTATAGCTCTCACTTGTATTCTATCTAAAATCTTTGAAACTCTTCTTAACTCTCATTTCCTGGATCATCTGGAGTCTCATTCCCTTCTTTCAGATCATCAGTATGGCTTTCGTCGCTCGAGGTCAACTGGTGACATACTTTCCTATCTAACTGATTTATGGTATTCTGCCCTTAGGGGACCATGGGAGTCTTGCGGTGGCGCTTGACATATCCAAGGCCCTTGACCGGGTTTGGCACGCGTCACCGCCTCTTAAGCTCCCTTCCTTTGGATTTCCCTCCTTCTCTTTGCTTACTCTGTCTAGTTTTCTCTCTGATCGCTCTATATCAGCACTCGTTGATGGAGCGACCTCTTCCTCCTTTCCTGTTAATTGTGGTGTTCCGCAAGGTTCCGTTCTATCTCCAACTTTATTCTACTTTTCATCAACGATCTCCTCAGCTGTACTTCCAACTCTGTTCACTCTTATGCCGATGACTCAAACCCTCCACTCTTCTACTCACTTCAAATCTGCTCCTTTTGCTTCTAGAGTTGCCTCGTCTTCAGCTTTCCGATTCTATCCTTGTCGATCTGATGGGATTTCCGGTGGGGTCACCGCAACCTTGTAAAATTCAACTCTCTTTAAAACTCAACTTCTACATCTCCTCTCAAAGACACCTCCCAACTTTTCCTATTTCCTTCGACGGCTGTAATCGTCTCTCCTGTGAAAAACTTAAACATTATTTGTTTTAAAGTAAAAGACAAATTTTGTCTTGGAAACCCTCATATTTCAATGGTTGGTAAGGTGGCCTCAAAGAAACGGGGAGTTCTGTTCAGGTTGCGGAATTTTTTCCTCTGCACAGTTGCTCCAGTTATATAAGGTATTCTGCCTTGTATGGAGTACTGTTCTCCAGTTCCACCGCTCCGGCCCCACCCTTCTATTGGATAGGCTGGAGTCTAAAGCTAAGAGACTAATAAACTGGCCCCCCCTATTTTCAAACTCTCTTGACCCTCTATCTCTGAGACGTGACGTTAACTATCTCTTTTTTATAGGTACTACAGCGGTAGATGCTTCAAGGGAGTTGGCCGCTCGTATTCCACCTCCATTGCGTCGCCCTCGCAATACAGTAAGTGCCAGCTGCTCTCGCATAAATTTTGCGTGAGTATTGAGAACCCCAAACTTGTTCGTTGTGGTGCCTTTCTTTCTTTCCAGCTACTTGTTCTGTGGAACTCCTTGCCTTCTTTCTGTTTTTCCAAATATATTTAATCACCTTCCTCTCTTTAAAGCCCACGTCTGCGCTCACCTGAGAGATTGGCCTTAAGCTGGGGATTGGGTGGGGTTTTCCTTTGTTTTATTTTCTGCCCCTCCTTGAAAAGGCTCGCCCAGAGTGGTGGTTAACTGTAAAAAAAAAAAAAAAAATATATATAGTAATTCGGGGGGCTGATTCCATAAAAATTTTCGGATTTTTTGTTTCACATTCCGTTTTCATGCAATCATGGATCCCTTATTTTTGCATATTCCCTAGGAATGACAAAATTCATGTGCGCACTACGTGGGCTGTATAGACGTTACCTTCCGCATATATCTACAGTAGCAGCAAGTTTACTGCGGTCGATATTCAGGAAGTATGTGGTAACTTTTAGTATGTCTACATGTATGGATGCCAATGACCCTGATGATGTCTATCATCCATCTGAAATACAGTCGGATGGTCCGTCATTGTTCACCAGGGTGAACTGAACGATCTTGTATGAGAGTTGCATTTGCCGAAGTTGTCCTGAGCGGTTGGCTTCGAGGTTGCATGAAAAAATGACTACTGACCATGGCCATAAGAGTAACATTTTATCGTAAACGAGAAGCAGGAGCCGCGGAGGTTCCTTTCAGTCAGATGGTAGCCTTGTATTGCAGTGACCTTGCAGGCCTACTACTGCTATAGGACTTCCAGCATAAGATGCAGGTGAGTGGCGACTGTTTATTGGACACTTCCAAGAGCAGTTTAAAGTGTGTGTTGTTACCAACGGCAACAGGTATGCTTCGGTTCCAGTAGGGTACCCGGTAAGGAGTATGCAAAAATCAAGAGAGTTTGAGAGGATAACAATATCTAGTACATGGATGGTAAATATGTGTCGACCTCAAAATGGTAACATTTTGTTCAGTCAGCAAGCAGGTTTCACCAAATATACCTGCTTCCTGTGCTATTGGGACAGCCGGGCGGCAAAGGATCACTGGACCAAAAGAGAATGGCCACCGAGGGAAACCTTGACTCCAGGTGACAGGAACATCGTACGTGAACCACTTGTACAGAGAGAGAAAACATCATCTACCTCCACTACACATAAAACTCTTGGTTTGATGAAACAATTTGTGAAGGCCCTGGACCATGATGGTGAATGCTTCCGCTATATATGCTCAACGTTTCCTGGTCTGAGGGACGAGAAGGAAAAAGCTGGGATATTTGATGGCCCACAAATACGGACACTCCTCCGTGATGCTGCCTTTGCTACAACAGTGACTGTGTTAGAGGCAAGAGCGTGGATTTCTTTTTCAGATATAGCACAGAATTTTCTGGGGAACAGGAAAGCCGAGAACCACTAACATTGTACAGGAACTACTAGACAGTTTTCATTCTCATGGATGTAGAATGATTATAAAGTTGCACTACTTACATTCTCACCTAAGAAAATTTCCGGATAACCTAGGCGATGTTAGTGATGAGCAGGGTGAACGCTTCCATCAAGATCTAAAGTTCATGGAAGGACGTTACCAGGACAAGTGGGATATCAATATGATGGCCGACTATTGTTGGAGCTTGATGAGGGATATTCCAGACGCTATGCACAGTAGATCGTCTACGAAGAGAAAGTTACTACCATCGTAGGTATGTTTACATTAACTAAACCCATTCCTTCTATTACATTCATTGTTGTCCCATATTACTCTTTATTCATAGTTGTATTATATGTTTAACATATATCTATCAAAGACATGTATCATATCATTGCAATTTGTTTCTCTCTCTCTCTTCATATATCCAATATATATATATATATATATATATATATATATATATATATATATATATATATATATATACTATATATATATATATATATATATATATATATATATATAGCGCTGTGCAAAAAGAACGCCTCTTTAGGAGGGGTGATTCAGTCCACTCTAAATAAAAAAAAAAAATAATAATAAAAAAGACTTTCGCTCATTTAATAAAGCCACGCGGTAGTACTATAAGTTTTATTTAGATCATCTTTAATTCTAGAAAGTTTTTGTATTTTTAAAAATGTTAGAAATTAGGGACAAAATGTCCTTCAATAGAATTTCACTTATGAAAAATGTGAGTTTTTTTGTGGATCGATTTTAATTATTTTTTCAGTGGATACACTCGAGTATGTTAGCTTTAAACTGGCAAAGTACTTCGATCCAAACAGTATTTAGTGGCAAAACGGTTTGATCTTGAACTGATTCACCCCGCCATAAAATTGATGGAGGGGTGACTCGGACCACCATTGTTTTTCTATTTTACATACTATTATTATTGACATTTTTATTACGTATAATTAATTTAAATATAATAAAAAGTTACTTATATTATGAAATTTTTTAAAAATAATGAAATTTAATAATAAAAACGAATTCAAAAAAGTGTCAAAATTTTTGAGCGGAGAGGGGTGAATCGGACCACCTTATTTTTTATTCTTATTTTATTTATCATTATTGACATTTTTATTACTTATTACGAATTTTAATATGATAAATAATTATTATATTAAGTAAAAATTAAAATATAAAATTGAATTTATACGTAAAAGACGAATTTAAACAGATGGTCTGAGTCACCCCTACATTCTTTTCCGTTGTAAAGGGGATCATTTTTGTCACAAAGAAAACCCATTTATTGTTGATTGTAGAAAGATTAAACGAAAAGAATGGTTTTTTTTGTGTGTTTGCATTTGCTCATAATGATGTTCTCCATACATAAAGAAAGAATTATTTTTTTTTATTTCTTAGGATTTTTTTTTATTGTTAAGATATTTCATTATTTGTGTTCTTACATGCACACAGATGCATGCCTATACTATGTGTAGGCATTATGTGTGCATGAGGATTGTCATATTTATCTTTAATGTAATACAGATTTACACTATTGTCTAATTCTTGTTTCAGTAGTAGTTTTTGTAAAAAATTTTACTATTGTTCTGCACAAGTTTTATACTGGAAAACAAGTATAATCACATCCACTGGAAATTTTTCATCGTACTTTGAAATTGTGTAAAATCTAAAGGTATGGATAAATATATGATAGGATAGAAAATTTTAGTTAGCTTTGAAGCATTAATTGAATTATGCAATATGATAGTACTGATGTTTATTTTTGTAGCTCATGGAGTTTTTGTGTCTTTATAGGAATTGTCACATCTACCAAGACACAAAAACCCTCTTAGACAGGATTTACTTGATAGGGTATGTTTCAATATGTTTCTTACTTATTCTTACTTGATTAATATGTGTCATAAATTATTTGTTAGTATTTGAATTCTTAGATTCATGAATGTATTTTAAATCCATTGGAACATAGTAATTTCATTATAGTAAGATTAATTAATTAAATCATAATAGTACCTAACTGTGGGTTCTTTTCCACCCACAGGTTTTTGTGTTGAGAAGTTTCTTTGTGTTTTTATTTTTGTGTCAAGTTTTTGTGTTAAGCTGTAAATCTTTCGGTTCTGGACAAACTTTAGTTTTGGGTTTGGTTTTGTTCTTGAACAATCCCAATCCTTGGACTGATTTTTGTCGGTACTGGGGATTTGTCCTGGATTGAGTTCGAAACCATCAAGTTGTCTAAAGATATAAGATAAGCCAATCCATTAGTTAAATTAACAAACTTGGTTTGGGTTAAGTTATTCTGGATGGGTTTTGGATGTATTTATATGTGTAATTAATTATAAGGCATAAGGCGAGGTCATCTCGGGGTTTTGTATTGCTGTACTTATGGTTTTTCATCATTTCATAACTTCATAGAAAAGATTCGGGAATTCCTCTAATTCCAAGAATCCCCTAATTGATGTTTAAATAATTTAATGGATTTAATAATAGTTTTTTTATTTTTGTACATAATAATTTGGAACTTTACGTTACTTTAATAAAAGTAAGAAGTATCCTCTTCTCATTATCCGCCGTGTTCATTATTTCATTCATTTATTTAATCTAATTTATTTATCTAATAACTGTTAGTGGTTCAAGTATCTTCGAATCATTGGGTTTATAGTTATATGCTTCAAAGAACTTCATCACCATCACTCTATTCGTTGCTATCATCTGTCTATCTTTGTCAATCATTGTGTTCCTGCCTTACTGACAATTTTCTCATCGTTTCGGTTTTATCTTTCGGACATATAGCATGATCTGGCACACGAGCAGTCCCTGTGATAACCCGCGTTGGACGAAACCCTAAGTTCTGCATTATCCGGTGGCCACGGAGGGGAAATTAACAGCTCCGTCTGTTCTAGAATTAATTTCATCTTTTACGGATCTTACATCAAGACTTTTCCAAAGGAAGGCCATCAATTGGTCTTGAATTGACGTGTTAGGTGGTCAGTCAAACTCTTCGGGGGCACGCACTTGTCAGAGACTGATTAAGTTCCTGCCTGAATAAAAACCACATAAGAGATTGAACACCGACCCTCCCTTACATACAGTGGCGCCCGAACAGGGACTGTTCGGGTTGTGCCAAGTTCTCTATATGAATCATCATTATTTATATTTTTGAACCATCTAGTCAATTTAAGTAAGGGAACGACTGCTGTTGTGCCTTGTTACATTACACAATCTACTCATTTAAACGGATTCAATATTCTCCGATTCTTCTTTTATATTGCAGTTCTGAACCGACTGTTGTTCAGGTTGGGTTTATCATCTATTTGTCGAATTAAGTAGAAAAAAAAAAAAAAAAAAAGGAAATTTTTGCAATTAATGATTAATTTAGATATATTTTTTTTCATTGATACATGATATGTTATTTTACGGCGTATAAATTTTGAGTTGACCTCGCTTTGCCTTCTTTGCCTTTAAAAATCAAATTAAATCCTTATTATTAAATTCCTTATTAATTGAACCAAAAACTTTTAGATAGGAAAAACATTAACATAGTTCTGAAGCTTATTAGGTAATATAGGAATTTCGAAACCAAACGTTTCATCTCTTGATAATCGATATTTATATATTTTTCCTTTATTTATTATTATTTTAAGTCTTATTATTGAACAATATTTAATCATAGAGGTAGATATAATGGCTACCAATATAGATCAGGAAACTCAAGAGCACCTGGCCCAGTTTGTAGCAACTGAGCTTGAACCTCTTGAGTCTCTTTTGCAAAAGCCACCAGTAACCATAACACCTTCAGGGGAAGAGGTTGTTCTTGCTAGCAATGTTAACAAAGTAATTGAGGGTTTAAAAGGTCATTTAGGGCATATGCAACAGGCTCAGGCTAAAGCATATGAACCTTTTAATATTATGACACCAAATGCACAAAGCCGTCCAAGACGGAGATCATTAGATGCGGATGCGGATAGACAGTTCCGTGCTAGTAAATATTATGTACAGAGTATTCCGGAAAGTAAACCAAAGTTTAATGTAAATAGTAATGGAAATGGAGGAAATAATAGAGAACCAATAGGTAGTGGTAATTCCACGGTGGTGGAAACCTCAGTGTCACAAGGGGATCAGATTTGGTCTACTCCAAGGTTAACAACTGAACCGATTTTCTCAGCTAACAATAGAGGAGATGGGAATATGGGAAGGAATCCACCTGATCCTAGTTTTGTTCTTCCGCCGTCTCAACCATCACAACCTACCACTATGCAACAACAGATCACCTTGTTAATGCAAGCAATTTTGCTACTCACTGAGTTCGTGAAAAACTCACAAAAAGTAAAAGTCTTGGATCCCGGAAAATACAGATACGAAGCTGATCAAGATCTAGTTCAGTATCTAACACATTTCGAGGCATATTGCTCTCACAACTATCCAAAGTCCCCACAACAATGGCTTAGGTATCTTGGAAGACAGTTGGAAGGTGACTTCTTACAACTATATAATTTGGTAATAAAAAATGATCGTAATTATTATTCAGTAAAAACAACTTTAGTTAAATGGTTTCACCAGAAAGAAAAAAGGAAGGATCAATACCGATTAAAGGCGTATCACTCCGCCGTACTTACAAAAGGGGAAAGTGTAAGGATGTTCGCGTTGCGACTCGAGCAATTAGCTTCTAAAGCATATAACGATATGGATATGCGAGAGCATAACTCTCTTAGGGAAGCGTTTCTTCTTAGTTTGCCACCTTATGTGGAGAAGAAAATTAGAGAATATTTATTGGAAAACGAGGATGACACAGATAATCGAGTATCTTGGGAAAAGGTCGTAACATTAGCGGATAAATATGATCATGAGTTTTGTAAAGGAAGAGTATCATTGCCAACACTTCTTCCTACCACGAGTTATAATCCCGCGAACACTAAAAACAAAACCGACAACATTGATCTTAACGAAACTATACAAATAGATATTGTAAAACCAAGTTGGGCTGATGTTTTAAATAATGAGAAAAAGGAAAATCCTCAATCACGACAACATGAGTCAAATAATAATGGATTTAACAACTCAAATGGAACCAGAAGTGTAAATAGAAATGAACACGGAAATAACAGATATGCTGGAAATAGTGTAACTGCTGCTCAGAATAAACATTTAAATGGATTTAAATATAATGACGGTAATAGAGGAAGACAATTCCGAAATTCAAATGGAGATTCAACGATGACCAGGTTTAATAAGTCAACGGAGGATAGAAGTCATCTGTGGTGTGATTATTGCGATATCCAAGGTCACATCATGGATGATTGTTATAAGTACCTTGGAATATGCTCTTATTGTAAAAAGAGGGGCCATATCAGAAATGAATGTAGATCTTATGGGGTAAGTTTTCAACAACAACGGAACTTATCATCAGGTTACAACCGTAGGTGCCCTTTCTGTAAAGGTCCTCACGCAGGTATGAATTGCCCCACCAGACTCGACAATCGG
Organism: Trachelipus rathkii; assembly: GCA_015478945.1. Taxonomy (NCBI): domain Eukaryota; kingdom Metazoa; phylum Arthropoda; class Malacostraca; order Isopoda; family Trachelipodidae; genus Trachelipus; species Trachelipus rathkii. The sequence goes on from JABUQX010004590.1 coordinate 10,746, forward strand.
AAACCAAATAACAATCAACAACAAACAAGTGGCGGTTCAACACGCTTATCTCAACCTCAGTCCCAAGGAGCTGTTAGCAAAAGAGTCACAGAAGCCAAACCGAATGCCCCGGTTCCCAATAATCCCACAAAAACATCAGTCCACTCCCTACAGGTAGATAGACAGCAGAGGAAATATATAGATCATTGTGAGTGGTGCATGAAGGGTCATTATGAGGGACAATGTATGGGTGAGGATGGACCTGTTGCTAGCGGCCGTCGATTTTCTTTAAACTAAAGGACTCCACAGGGGTGAGCCAACCTGTGGAGAATCTCTCTGCGAATCCGGATTCAGGAAGTATGATAACGAAACTAGAAGATAATGAGGCTCCTACAGGTAAAACAGAATATAAAACCAATCGTGTTGGTGGAAATAAATGGCCCTCCGGAAATGTTTCTATAAAAATTTGTAGTAAAGGTAAGAATGAACCTCTGACAATATGTGTGGCTTTAGAAAGGAATAGTTCAGCTTCTTTTGGTTGTTTAGTAGATAGCGGTGCCGGCATGAGTTTGATTAGTTCAGATGTGTTAAAAGACCTCACTAATGTCGACGTACTGCCCTCATCGGATATTGGAGTGTCTTCCGTTAGTGGGTTGCTGGAGGATAGCGTGGTTCCAGTGCAATCGTATCTTATGTTACCATTGATTTTTGAAAAGCATTGTACCTCTCCCACGCCTTTTCTTGTGATCCCTGCTGAACATATGCCCCAGTTGCTGGTATTGGGCGCGTCTGCAATGCACAATAATAATCTTCTTTCTTATAAAGAGACCTTATACGTCTACGGAAAACGCACTATGAAAAGTTTCTTCGGACTATTCGTTCCGATGCCGCTTCTTTAGTTGTTCAAATGAAGTTCGTCCATGTCCCACCTAAATCATGTATACTTCATAGATATAAAAACTTAGAAACATTAACAATAATTTTAGTTATGTCCAACAATGAAACCCTAATCGTTTTGCCAATATCAGGAAATTATCATTCAAGTCCCGTTCCCAGTCTATGATAAATGAGTCAGACAAAAAGCAATCTAAAGGGAATACCACATTGGAAATTACATTGAATGAAGAAGAAAATGAGATAAGAGAAACCAAAGATTGAGCATTAACCTTATGAATGTCATCAAGTAATAATAAAAACAGTAGACGATGGGATAAGAAAAAAATAGAAGAAAATTCGAGGGATTCCTTAACCTATGGTCTTAATTTGAATACTATTATTACAGCATCAGGATGTACTCAGTACTGGTGATGATGATGTGGGGGTGGCGACTAACATCTCCCACACAATTGATCTTTGGAAACATAACAGACCCCTTTCGTCTCCCGTGCACGTTCCAGGTTGGCCCGTTAGCAGAAATCGAAAAGCAGTCCGGAATATTAGAACCAAGACATAACGCCCGATTTAAGTCACTATTCGGCTTCCTGTGGTTCCGTGCCGAAAACCTGACGAAGTCTCCCGGACCTGCATCGTTTATCGAACTTTAATGACATCACAAAGCAATTCTTTTCCTCTCCCCAACCTTACTGGATATTGATTTATTAATATTATGGCACAAGTATGTTTTACATAGATCTCTTGTGAGAGGTTACTATCAGGTTTCCATGGAGCCGGATAGTATAGAGAAAACGCTTTTGCTACACCTGCGCCCACATACGAATACCTAAGATGCGTTTGTGATAAGATTGGACCACCACATTCACGAAGAATGATGTTTTGGCATTGGAGATTACTCGTGTCATACGTCATGTGATCTTGGAATATATCGTGAATGGAAAGACTATTTGACGAGCACCTCGAATCTTAGAGCTGGTAACTTCATTGCTCCTAAAAAAGAATGGCGTATAAATTAAAACCACGTTCAAGAACTCGACAATTAAAAAAAAAATAAAAAACAAAAGAGTAAAAAAAAAAAAAAAAAAATAAATAAAAAAATAGCCGATACACTCCGAACAGCTCAGAACCCCCATGTGAATCACCCTGGAAAAAATTATATCCGATAACCCTTTTTCATCGTAACAACCTTCAACTGTGAAAGACTTCCGACAATTCTGGAATGGTAACTTCTTATTTAGGAGCACATCCAAACTTGCTCACAAATCGCAAACCTTATCGTGTCAGACTCGGGGTAAAACGTCAAATGGACTCCGTAGTGTCCACAGTCTCTTCGAAACCTCTCAAGGCAACTTCTTGTTAGTTCTGTCTCCTGTTTCTAATTATGATTGGGACTCCATTGAACTCCCATGTGGATGCGTCGATAAGGTGCGGGAGCTTTTGCACAATACAATAAAGAACAAGACCGATGCAATCATCTCCATGCATTAACCAGGCTCAAAAAAATGGAGTTTATTGTACTATAAGATTGGCAGCTTGAGGTGGCTAAATCCTTACGTCTTTTTGCGGGCTTAAATTGTCATCTAACCCGATCACATGCCTCTTTTTTCTCAGAACATGATTTGGTTGATGTCGCCTGCCCGCCCATGAAGAATTAAATGATTGAATTAAATCAGACACACCGCGAAAAGCAATGTGGCTGACCTCTCCCGTTCTCCATGTGTACTGTCCAGAGTTCGAAACATTGATGAATCGTCCAAACGATTCATTCCTGAGTGTTTCCTGTTGGTGAATCGCTGGGGGGTAGATCATTGTACAAGTTTTTTTTCCTGGTGTTTATTATAGAACAACAGATCGTCACATAGAAATTAGAACCACATTAGCTAAATAAAAAAAAAGAACTCAAAATGCTCACACAAATATCATCACAAGAAAAAATGATGAAACAAGTCGTCTCAAGATATCCTGGCAATTCCCTTACCAGAAATACCTGTTTTTGATAAATATAATGCCTGGTACTTGTTTATTATAGTGACGATATCCCTTATTCACGGCGAACATATAAGGACCACATGAAGGTGTTTCTTCGTGCTGGAGTATCCATTAGACAATGTTTATACTATGTAATTCCAAAACAAGAACCAAGGAACAAGAAAAGAAGAAATGGACATGCTCTCTAGTTGATGTAACAAATATGTATAAAGTTATATAGTTAGATCATACATGTTAGAAAAAGTAACATGGATTTAAAATATTAGAATATAGAAGCGAAAAAAAAAATTAATAATTACGGATACACTGTCTTAGAAACGAAGTTTTTGCATGTTGTTCTTTGTTGTGTGTTATTTAAGACGGATCCAAAATGGACAACTTATTATTTTGTCAAATTCTTCCAGCCAAAGAATGTTCTGAATGAGTAGTTGGTAGAACAATATAGTAAATAAAGAATTCAATGAAAATGAAATTTAAATTAGGTCTGTGTAATAATAGGGAAAAATGAAAATAAAATTGTTTTGAATCTTAATATTTTATGATTTATCGAATCATTATTAACAATATTGATTAAATAAATGTAGGAATTCATGATCAATGGATTTTAATAGCTATCCCCTTGAACTGTAATAAAAAAAATTTAATAATCTTGATACAATTTTTGGTGATATGGTTGCAGTGGGCTTATCAAGTATTGTAATAAAAACAAAAAAAACAAAAACCCAAAACAAAGATAAGCCATGGGTTATATTTATTGTTATCTTGTTATCAACTGTTACTCTATATAAAATCACAGGAAATTAAAATATTTAAGAGAATATTCTTAACGCTTATGAAATCCATAATATAATATCTTATTGAGACTAAGTCAATTCAAATTTCAAATTTCAAATCTGCTAAGTGCATGTATGCATAGGTTAGAGATATAGATAGTTGCCTATCCTTTCCTACCCTATCCTGTCACACACTATCCCTCATATAATCCTTTTACTATATTTCTTTTCCATTGAAAAAAAAAAAATATGAAAAATTAAATTAAAGTCCCTTTGAATATTTTTTTTTAGATTATCTGGCTGTCTTAAAATTTGATTATATTTAGACACTTCTCTGAACATTGCACTTGATTGCTAATAAAAACAACATCTTTTAGTTTTTTTGATGCCAAATTGCTGATTTTTTTATTTTTTTATTCGACCTTTGCTTGCTTGATGAAGCTTATTAACTTTTGTTTGTTACCCTCTAACAGCAATTGCGCATGTCAGATAGGATACATTAGATGATAAATATAGAATCACCCATGAAAATACCCCGGGTTCGGTTCGAATATTTTATGGAGAGTTTGTCCGTTCCTATTTAAAACGTTATAGTTGAGTTCAATATTTAAAAATGATTGTTAATTTATTTTTGTTTATGAGTACATTGCGGGACCTTTCCTGAATATTTGATCTGAATTTGGGTTTGTTGATGGAAAAATCACTAAAACTTATCATTGATCACTATACTTTGTCATTCCAGCTTTCATTATGGTGGGAAAACTATTAATGATTGGGACCAGTCAATTGGCAATATTCGAAAAGAACAAACACATGCTCTTAGAACAATACGAATTGCAACTTATAACCGATATAAAATCGGGACGGAGGATACAGGAGTGTCCATCTCATGTAACCACTTTAATGTCACGAGAAGTAGATATCTTAGTCATATGGGCTTTTTATCCTCTTGCTTGGAAGAAACAGATTATCTACGACGGAAAATACTCAACAACAGTCATAGCACCCGTCCCTGATTTTTCTGTTGATGATGTTCCTCAGATTAAACAAATAACTAACCATGCTCTAAGTTGTAACCCTTCCATTAGGGTTATCTCATCATCCCCACTATCAAGGATATGTACGCATATAACCAAACTCGTCTAATGCGTACTTGGGGAGTTGCCTACGAAAACTTTTTGAAGCATCACCCTAGTTTAAATCCTTATGCTATGAGAGAACATTCCATCAAATGTTTCAACCAATTTGAAGACATAGCATTCAACAAACAATATGCGTGGTCCAATAAAGTTTGCCTAATGGGTAACCACGTTCTGAATAGTTGTGATTGGACCAAGACAAAACATGAACCGGCCAGGATAACTCCACATGCAGCATATTTGAAGAAAAAGTCCCTTTGTATGAATTCACCTTTTCTCTCGGATGGACTCCATATCAACTCCACTTTTGTAAATACCTTCATGGAAAAGTTCCAAAGATTCTTTACTATAAAGGAATCTAGCGAAAAAGCTCCTGTCCCGCAGGTAATACCATCCATTGAACCCTCCAAGAAACGTTTATGTACGAGTTCCACACTTCGTAACCCAACACCCATTTCTGAAGAAAAAGAGAAGATAATTATCCAAGTTATTTATACGACGGCAGGAGTTTCATACCCTTTATAACTTTCAATAACTTGGTATCCAAATTCAGCCAATTTCTCCTATCCTTTATTACTTATTCATACAGAACTTATGTCCAACATCAGGCATTTCCTAATCCTTTATAATTCACATTTACACCAGAGATTCCCCTACTCCTTTTCATCCCCTCATCAGACCTCTTGCCCCTATTCGATATCAACTATCCACCACTTGTATCTACTCCAAGTTCTTCTAGAGTTCTGCGTGTTTCCTTTATCAAGTGTCTCATCCATGGTACTGCCACAAACAAGCCCATTAATACTTCCCCTACCTTTCGTGATCATCTGAAAATTAATCGGCTTACAGACTAATATTAACCCTATCCTGAATCTCAACAAGACATATTCTTTGATGATACTTCATTCCCTGTTTAATGAGAAAAAAGTGCGGAAGTGCTCTTTCTGTGCTAGATATTAAATTATAAATGTATTAAAAGAAATAACTAGTGAGTGTGCCCAACAATGAATAGCGTACAAATAAACGTACAATGTAAATATTTAATGATATTAATTATAGTAAATATTTCAAAGATGAGGTGAAAAAAGAAGAGTTGACATTTGAGGTATAAGTTATTTGTTTTTGTAAATATTTGTATTAAGTTTTTAAAAATAAACTTATACATGAATAATACAAAATTAATTAATTAAATAAAATAATAATCCTATACAATGTAAATGATTTATTTACTGCAGAGTTCTGTATTTTTCTTTAATTCTTTAAATATATCTATAAATAAATTCTAAATTGTATCTCTTGATTGATTTTTTATCTCAAATTCACTGTTCTCAATCGTCATTAATACATTGTTTTTACATGAAGTCTTCTATTGTGTCATTATTCGAACATAGATTTATAAGTTATATATAAATATTGGTTATATATATTTTATGTTTATTCTTTCATATTTTATAATTAATGGATTTATATTATATTTATTTTTAACTATTGATTATTTATTTATTATATGTTTATTCTTAATGTATTATTATTTATGTTTATATTATCTTTTATTTTGACCTTCGACTTTAGAAAATAAAGAAATTATTATTTTATGCTTTATTTTGATGAAATATATAGGTTGTAAATACAAACGTTCTAATAATCTAATGTATAATAAAACCATAATCACTCCGCCTAATCGTTGCCACTATGAAATCATTATGATTATTAGTAAGAGGGCATAAGTTTAGTGGCGGGTATGTAAAGGATCATTTTCACAAAAACAATTTTGTAATTGTGTGTTCAAATGATTTCACATACGAAAGACAGAATTATTTTTTATATTTTTATTTATATTTCATTATTTTACTCTTACAATTCGACCAGCTGCATCTCACATTCCAATGACATTATTTTGCATAAAAATTACTATATTTATGTTATGCTATTTCGATTTTACACATTGTCTAATTCTTGTTTCATTAGTTGTCTTTGTATTTTTTTTATATACTTCATATAAAATTTGTCCTGCAAATTTAACGGAAATATAACAGGTTAAATCATATCCACTGGAATTTTCATCGTATTTGGATTTTGTCCTAAAGAACTTAGTTAAGGATATCATAATAGGTAACTCTCTAGCTATTATAGCTTTGGTAACTATACTTCTTGATTAATAATGTTATATTACCGAAGTTTGTTTTTGTCGAAATACTTTTTCATTTCTAGGAAGTTCAATCATTGGTAGATATTAAACTTTAAATGTTAAATGATAAAAAAAAAAAAAAAAAAATTCCTTTTAATACTAATTATTTATTTATTATATTACCTTGTCTTAGGTTCATGATCTATTGTCATTATTTTAACCCCAACTTTAGCATCAATCCTTATAATCTTGATATAATAATCTTATTAAGAATTTGGCTTTTCAAACAATGCGTAGTTAGCTATCTAAACTCTAGATTCATGAATTAGTTTATTTTAAAATTCATTTGAACATAGTAATTTCATTAAATTACATTAATTTGTATATTTATTAATTAAGTACCTAACTTGTGCTCACCCACAGGTTTTATGAAGTGGGCCTAAAAGTTCCAACTTCAGTTTGTTGAGAGGACTATTTTTACTTCTTGTTTATTTTTGGACTATTCTTTACATCGACACGCATAAATTCAGTCCTTAACAAACTTTAGTCTTGGTTTTGTTTGGTTCTTGAAACAAATCCAATTCCTTGCCTATTTTTGTCGTATCTGGTGATTTTCCTTGATTTATTCCGGATCATCGTCATGGTAGAAAGATATTATAGATATCCAATCCATTAGTTGCAATTAACACTTTGTTCGGTTACGTCATTTTTTGGATGGTTTGGATTTATTCTATTGTAATTAAAACAGGCAAAGCGAGGTCATCTCAATATTTTCTATGTCTGTATTTATTATTGTTTTCATCATTCAAGTTTCATAGAAACGATTTCTGGAATCCTTATTCCAGAATCCCCTAAATGATTTTAATGATTAAGGATTTAATAATAGTTTATTTTTGTACTATATGAAAATTATCTCTTCCGTTGACTTTATAAAGTAAGAAGTATCCTCTTCTCATTATCCGCCGTGTTCATTATTTCATTATTTCATTATCATATTCTTCTTCGTTGTATGTAATTATGTCAATTATCTTCGAGTCAATGTGTTTCTTGTTTTAATATACCTTTAATAATTTCATTCACCGTCGATCTAATTCTTGCTGATCATCTTGTTCTACTGGCATCATTAGTTCTTGCTGTCACTATAAATTTCTCATCATCTCGTCTAATTTTCGGACAGTTATCAGTGAAATAAGGCCACGAGCAGTCCCGTAATAAACGCTTTGGACCGAAACCTTCTAAATTTCTACATTATCCGTGGCCACGGAGAAATTAAACGCTCCGGGGACTGCTAAGAGTTAATTCTATCTTTCTTACAACTTCCTCAACTTTTCCCAAGAAGTCACAATTGTCTGAATTGACGTGTTAGTGGTCAATTCAACCTCCAGGGTGCGCACTTGTCACAGATAACTCCCTCCGTGTTCTGAATTAATCTCCCTCCTACACAACCACATAAAGATTGAACACCGACCCCCTTACAACGTTTTCCGTTTAATTTCTACTGTGCAAAGTGAACATCATTTACAGAACTTTATATAAAGTCTTGAAGTTTGGGATTCGGTAATTCCTATTTAACCTTTCTGATTACTTCGTCAGAGGAAGATTTTCATGCAGCCAATTGAAATCTTTCCAAGTGTTGTTTGTAACGTTTTCTGTTTAATGTTTCTACTCGTGCAAGTGAACAGCATTTACAGAAATTTATATTAGGTCTTTGAAGTTTTGGGACCTCTGTCTTGGCCTAGATATTTAACCACTTTCTGATTACTTCGTTCAGAGGAAGAATTTTTCATTGCAGCCATAGATCTTCCTTTACGGCAAGTCTGTTGTTTGTAACGTTTTCTGTTTAATGTTTCCTTACTCGGCAATTGACAGCATGGTAAGAACTTTATATTTCTTTGAATTGGGGGTCTTGTTGCCTATAGTGTCAATCTTGAATCTGAACCTCATCTTTCTCAGTCAAATATTGCAACTTTGTACATCAATGAACGTTCCTAACTTGTTGTAATGGGTAAATAAATTATTTACTACTGGGCTTTCTAATTATCTACCAATTCGTTTGGTTGAATGCCAAGACCAGCTAAAACAAATTAGTATATATATAAAAAAAGATTTATTATTTGCATAAAAAATATTAATAAAATAAAAGATTAGAAAATATGTGTGTGTGATTTTGTATATTATATAATAGTTGTTCTTTGTATGATTTGTCTATGCTTTATGTTTGGGTATTGAGATTTGTGTAATTAACTATGACGTAAGCTGTAATTAAATATACGAAAATTCTATGACTGCAATTTTTTGTGTTGTTGATTCTGATAGCAGACTGAGATTCAAACTTCACGCAGAAGGAAAATAACGATCTTTAAAAGACTTTGCTTAGTCCACTGAGCTTCTCTCTTCTCTCCTCTCTCTCTCTCTCCTCTCTCCTTCTCTCTCTCTCTCTCTTCTCTCTCTCTCTCTCTCTCTCCTCTCTCCTCTC
>JABUQX010004591.1:0-7500 GCA_015478945.1 Trachelipus rathkii
AGCATTGGCCAACCTAAAGATCAAGTTCCTAAATTGATAATGCCGCTTAGCAGTCGTAAAAGCATTCACACACCTACTATTCTCTTCCACTGGCATCTGATAATATCCACGCACCAGATCCATTTTCGTAAAGACTTTCATTCCATACATACTATACACACATTCTGACACTACACACATAGGAAACCTATCTTTCACAGTCTTTTCATTCACCTTACGATAATCATTACATAACCTCAATCGTCCATCAGGCTTTCTCACAGGCACAATCGAACTATTCCATGGACTCACACTCTCTTCCAAAACACCGATTCGCTCCAACTCTTCACACTGCTCTTCAATCTCATTCGCAACTGGGGGAGGAAAGTGACGAGGTCGCTGGTATATGGGGGTATCTTCCGATAACACAATACGGAATTCAGGCAACTGCGCCTTCCCAAAATCCTCATCGCTTTTGCTTAGCACTTTCCTCCTTTCCCACAACATTTGTACAATCTTTTGTCTCCTTACTTCATTCAAACCTTCAGGCAACTGTATTTTCTCAACCATCTCATCATGCACCCAATCTTTCCTCTCAATATCACCAGCAAAAACATCACATTCTCTCTCTCGAGTTCTCTATAATCAAAACAGAATACAAACTACCAACCACATCACCAACCCTTATTCCTCTCACTCTCTTCTTTTTCACATCAGGCACCTTTTGCATACATACTCTAGGATTGTCCATATCTAATATACCATCAAATACAATGTGCAACCCTTTTCACTCTATACTTCGCATCGTAACCATCCACCAGAAATGCTATGTCTGGTCGGACACAGAAGTGTTCGCATGACACCACATTTCCCGCGTCTCCCTCCTTAACAACTTACTCAAGCCATCCGCTTTCCCCATGCAGTCTCCAAGAGCACACTTTCACACCTTTTACCATTTCCAACGCTTTACATCCCCTACCCCTTATTTTCAATACCTCTGACTTCCATACTTTATTTCACGCTTTTTTCTCTATCATTGCATACGATTCGAAGGATGATAATCATCCCATTCATAACTTAAACTTATACCCTAACAACAGATCAATACCTCTCCATCTTATATTCAATAACATAGAACTCCACCTTTCTTCCCCTTACTTAACCGTTCCAATGCCTACACTCTCCCCTAAATTTTGAACCGGAACCGGTACTTACTCTACAATTACCCGTTAATAGAGCCCTTTTCGACTCTTTCTGGGAACTCTCCGATATTCATCCCTAATCATAACGCCCACCTTTAACACTACGGTGAAAAAACACCCAGTTGAACATCCCAAAGGCTCTCAACTCAATATACCCCCGCAAACCTTAATAGTCCTGGGGAGCCCTCTCTTACCGCAGCAAAGACCCGGAAAGCCCATTCCCCCGCTACTTACCATCACTTTTTCAAGGAACCGGCCCGCCCCACCCTAGGTCGCCCGAAGAGCTGTAAAACATAAGAACAGGTTCGGACCCGCCCGGAAACGAGCGCGACGAGCTACAGTTGATTCCATCACACTTCATGAAACTTACCATTCCCGTAAGGATCCTACCTAACAGCTTGGACACAATAATCTTGACTAAGAGATTTCCCATTATCCGGCTTCCACCACCTAAAAACCAGCCACCCGACATTTTTGGGATATTCCATGCACAATATCAAAGGTGTCACCCAACACCTTACCAGGCCAGTTGCCTTACCCTTCCCCACATACACATACCCCAGGTATTTCTAGAACGCTGCCACATCCTCAGAAACAAATGACCCTCAGTCCCACAATTCCCGCATACAGTCTTCCTTACATTCACACCTTGCTGACAATCTCTTACCCAATGATCTGTACCTCCACATCTCCTACATCCGGCCCTTTGAGGGTCTGTGCAGTTCATAGCCATATGGCCCACTTGCCCACAACTAAAAACACGCCCCATTTGCCCATCTACATTCCGAAATCAAATGTCCCATCTTACCACACTTACCACACCTAAAACACAACATCCATACCCCCTGCATTTCCTCTCTGTTTCCAATCCTAACCTCATCTTCTCTCGCCCATTCAATTGATTGGTACCCCAACATTTCTTCCCTCAACGTTCCGCCATTTAACACCTGGTGTTCTGCTCCGGGGCACTCCATCGGGCATTCAACCGTCCCATTTCCACGCTGTCCTTTCAATTTTTCACTTCCATAGAAATCTCTAGGGAAATTACATAACTTCAATTAACGGATTGGCCCCAGAGGCATCCCCTAAACGACTTATTTACCTTGCCGGCACTGGTGAAGCCCTTTTCCATTCATTCCCTAACAAACGGTTAACACTCATTTGCCCTCTCCAACCCCGCTCTATACTCTTTCATTCTTCCAACTCACGATCTTCTACTATCTCTAATACATCCCTCCACTGCAATCTTTCCCTACTCCACCTCATTTTCTCTTTACGCCTCGCATTTATAAACTCTGCCACTGGAGGAGGGATCGTCTCCAGGAATTTCTTCATCAACATTTTGTTTTCATTTATCCCCTCATCCCCAAATTTCATTCGCGCCAACGTTTCCAAACGATGTGCATACATATCTAATCTTTCACTCTTTCCTCTTCTAACTATATCAAAATCATGCACCTTACAATACTTTACCCCCCTTTCACTCTTTCCACTTGTTCCAATATTCTCTCTTTTACCACTTCATACCTCGGCTCACCCATACTAACAATCGCCTTATAAAAATCAAGCATTCTCCCTTCCAAAAACTCACCTAACTCTTTAACCCAAAACACCTTATTTTCATCGAATTTCTCCTTACAATAACTCTCATACTCTCTAAAAAAATTCACACACATCCTTAGTTCCATACACATTATATTTATTAATCTTCGGAATGTCCCTAATAAGGACACTCCATGCAACTTGAACATCATCTCTCGAGTCTTCAGACGTGGTATCCTCATAATTCTCATTCAGTTCCTCATTCACACTACTATATAAAGAGGAACTCTAATAACTCTTACCTTTTTGGGCTATACTCTTCTTTCATGTCCAATAAATTTTTCTTTGACGGCGTCTTCTTCTTTCTGATCCTTCTCCTTTTTCTTTCTTCTTTCTCCTTTTCCTTTTTCGTTCTATTTTATCTTTCCTATTTTCTCCTTTTATCCATATCCTTCTCATCCACATCACTTACAATCTTGTCCCTCATCCACAAAACGCCTCTGTCCGCTTCTGTTAAATCTAACTATCTTTGGGGTTAGGAAGGTAACTTTCATTCGCGTCCTTTTTCGTTCCAATCTCTTGCCCAAACCTCTTTATTCAGTAATCATCCATTCTTGCCTTACCATTCTCCAATTTTTCCATTTGTTTTCTCTCTCCCGGGCAAATCCTTCTCCATTTCTCTTCTCAGTCTATCATTAAGTCCTCATTCTCCCTTTCTTTCTTTGCTTAAATGGCCCTCTTCGTCTCTCTGACCCCAATCCAATCTCACTCCTCAGAGCGTAGCATCTTTAACCTGCTATTGCGTCTATGTCCCCCCCTTTGGGTCTTCCGTCCAGACCCCCGTTGGGCGCCAGAAATATGGTTGTGGTTTTTGAAGGCACAAAACTATCTCTTAGGGGGGCGTGGGTCCTGTAAAGAAACCCAAAGGACAAAACAAAACAATAATAAATAAACCAATAAAACTCAGAAAAAAAATCAAACAAAAACACAAGCAGCCAAAAAAAATTTATTAAAAAATATTCCCCAACCTCAACGCGGATACCGAAACCGGAATCCGGGAAAAATCACCCCCAGGTAACCCACCACTACAAGGTAAACTGTAACACTCTTTGCTACGATTACTTCAAATCAACCATTTGTATATAAGGAAGATAAACAATATCAGTTATCGACATCGTCATGTTTTTAAAATAATATGACCGACTTTCTTAATACTAAAATAAAAAATACTTCGTATCGTAGTTCTCCAAATGTACTCCTTCTCAAGTCTCCTACAATTCTCAATTCTCCTTTGCGATTCTCCACACAATTCTCCAATAATCCTCCTTTGCAATTCTGCAATTCAATCAAATTATCTCCTCCAATTGTCCACACAATTCTCCAAAATACTCCTTCTAAATTCTCCTGTCCACACAATTCTCTAATAATCCTCCTTTTCAATTCTCCACTCCTCAAATCTTTCTTAGCTTTTCTTTCTATCAATTTCCCTCTATAACCAGGCTATTCATTAACCCAATCTCCATAAGGCATTTTAATTCAATATTTCCTTCTCAATCCTCATTTAATATCAATCTTCTATCTCTGTTGTTAAATGTGCTTGCTGGCCGAAAAAGCTCCAAAAAAAAACTGCGGAGTAAAAAGAATATCGCATCATAGCAATCGCAGTAAAAAGAAATAATAATAATAATAATAATAATAATAATAATAATAATAATAATAATAATAATAATAATAATAATAATAATAATAATAATAATAATAATAAAAATAATAAAGGAAATGAAGTGTGAAAAAAGCTTATTCTAATTAATAATAATAATAATAATTAGGGATAGTAATAATTAATAATAATAATAATAATAATAATAATAATAATAATAATAAAATAATAATAAATAATAATAAATAATAATAATAATAATAAGGATAATAATAAATAATAAATAATAATAATAATAATAATAATAATAATATAAAAGGATAGGGTAATAAAATAATAATAATAATAATAATAGTAATAATAATTATAACTTTTTTATGGGGAATAAATTTAATGGACTTGCATGGAATTGCTGAAATTTCATAAAAAATTAATAACAAAGAAGAATTTTGACCTTAATACTTAAAGTTATTCCAAACAAAAATATTTTAATCAGACATTTGAAATAAAATATAAAGAAGGACGCAATAACTAGTTACTGCGCAAGAAGCATCAGAAAGCAGGTTGGGACAGTTTTTTTTCTTTCTCTAAAAAGCCGACGAATCCCACACAGCAAACACACCAAATTTGGGCAATTTCCAGACTCAAGATAAAAACAACTTTTTTATAAACCAACGTCCAGCATTCCATCAAAAATAAGTTCACATACATACACTTAACCCAACAGAATATATTTCAGCCCATGGGGGGAAGCATGCGACCAGAGGAACAACATTCGGGAGATTCCAACAGCGTTTCGGATGTAATGAAAAGTTTTTGGTAACGGGGTTTCCTTATACTTTATTCAACATAAATTATATGAAATTACATTAATAAATTAAAAATAAATGATTGAAAAATCTAAAAAATAATGTTATAATATACATTTAAGATGTTGTCGACGAATCGTATAGCGTCTACTTTCACGCTTGAAAATACAAAATAAATGTTCGAAAATTGTATGAAAAGTCTCAAATGTCACTTTTTTTTCTCTATAAAATATGAATATAATAAATAAACATATCCCATATAATAATAATAATAATAATAATAATAATAATATAATGAATAAATAATATAATAATAAATAAAATAAATTGCTAAATAGATAAAAAAAACACAAAAAAAAATAACTAGCACTGCAGTCAATGTAATTCCATGTTGGTGGACGTTCTAGAAGCAAACCTTAAAAAAAAAGCCAGTTATTATGGAGACCCAAAAAAAAATCCTAATCCTATAAAACACTACCACAAGGGGGATCAACTTTAATTAACCGGTCTTTTTACATTTGCGAACAGCAAAGACGGTGCCCTTGGCCCAGACTTAATTTCGTACCCAATGCTCCGTCATATGCACCCCTCTGCTGAAGCTTTCTTGCTGGATTTGTATAAACAACAATCTTTTCCGTCTATTTGGACTACAGCTTTTGTGATGCCTATTCCCAAACTTGGGGAATATCCAAAATTGGCGAACAACCAAAGACCAATTTCGCTGACCTGTCATACTTTCAAATTAAAATAGAGAAAATGGTTTCTGGTCGCTTTCTCCTTGTTCTGGCGAGTTGCTAGGCCTTTTCAAACTTCCAGTGGATCCGTGGATGACTTGTTAAAACTGGATCATGACATGCGGGAAGCCTTCTCAACTGGTGGGATGGTTCTTGGTGTCTTTTTTTGACCCTGAAAAGACTTATCACACAACGTGGAGAACTGAGGTTCTCCTTAAAAACCACTTGTTCGGTTTCCGAGGACTGCTCCCTCTCTTTATTAAATGCCTTCTGTCAGACAGATCCTTTCGGTGCTCTTCCGTCTATCAACTCACTTTTCCTCGGATGAAGCGTTCCACAGGGCAATGTACTAGGTGTATTATTATTTGCTCTCGAACTCGATGACATCGTTACTTTGATCCCATGGAAGGTCAATTTTTCTGTGTTGATGACCTGGTGCTAGGTTGTCATTTCTTGAAAGGCCACTTCAACTGGCTATTGATAATATTTCACAATGTGCTAATTCCCATGGCTTCCATTTCTCACCCACCAAAACCTCAGTAGTACTTTTAGGAAAAAAGAGAGTTGAATAACCTGCCACCTTCTTCCTGCGAACCTAACCTTATATAGTTCACCTATTCCTGTAATTTCACAAGTCAAATTTCCAGGACTTATTCTAGATGAACACTTAACATATGCACGGTATATTAAACTCTTGAAAACGACTTGTTATCGCGTGCTTAACCTATTAATTCATCTCGCCTCAAAATGTTGAGGTGCTGATCGCAAGTACATTATACGTCTCCACACCGCCCTAATCTGATCAAAGCTTTACTATGGCTTCGTAGTATATGGTCAGGTCTCCCAAACTCTACTACACCTGTTTAATATCCGCATCCAAACAAGACGATCCCGTATCCTCTCACTGGAGCCTTCGATCCGTTCGCCCCGGGTAAGCCTTGAAGTTGAATCCGATGTGATGCCACTCTCTCTTCGAAGGGAATACGTCATGTGCACAAGTTATTTTCGCTCTCAGACCCCAATACCATCTGTTCTAACACTGATTATGCGAGAGAAACCTCAGAATCCTTCTTACTGGCAATTTGCAAATAGTTTATAACATCCTTAACTTCCTCAACATCCATTTGCAAACAGGTGCTGCCAATTCTCTTTGCCCTAGATCTGACCTCTCTCTCCAAATCTAGCCACCCTCCTGCCTTGTTAAAGGCATTATTATCATTCTTTGTCTCATTCCGCAGTTCACGGTGGATTTTACTCCAGTGTTTAACTGACTGCTCTAAAACAGGGAACTGTGTGGGCGCGTCTGCTGTCTTTCCTGACCGCAACTTCTCCCATACTCTCCCCTCTCATGCTTCAATTTTTTTACGGCAGAATTAATGGCTATATAATAATTGCCCCTTTCTCGAATTCTATCCTTACCAAGATCACTCCTTAGCCATTTATCAGAATTCGCTCGAGCCCTCCCCAAGCTCTAAGCCGCTAAATTCTCAAAAAAACAATGGTATCCGATGTACAAAAATTTCTCCGGCTGCTCGCTCTGAAACATGAAAGGGAAACAAATTATAACCATGACT
>JABUQX010004591.1:12500-38498 GCA_015478945.1 Trachelipus rathkii
CTGGCTGCCTCTTTCTTTGCATTTCTTTTCACTATTTCTGCCCTATTTCTGGCCTCTACATATTCTTGCCTTGATTGAACCGTTCTCATTTTTAACCATCTTCTCATTTTTATGGTTTTTATCTTCACCGCCTCCTCCACCACCTCGTTCCACCATATAATAATTATATTATATTATATTATATTATATTAATATGTCCTTAATTTGATGGGCAGGTCTCTCTTTAGATATTTGAAATTTACACGTTTTTATCTATATAAGTTCTGCTATTTCCTCGCTTATGTATTCACTTGCATTCTCTCGAGAGAAAGAGAGTTTTTTTCGAGTTTTTCTAGGCTCTATATCTGTCTTATCTATTCTTTCTTTATCCTTTCTTTTTTACCCACTAGATGTCGGTAGAGGTGCGCAACATGCACGCAAAATAGGATAGTCTAGAAGAGCATGACTTGAGCCTAAAGGAAAGCCCATCCCCATAACCATCTCCTCCATACCATAAAGTGAGAAGCAAAACTCGTCGCCGTAAAAAAAAGTCCACCCTAGGACTTCAAAAGACTGCGACGGGCCCTCGCTGTGGTATCTTGTCAATGTGGGGTTCATCCTCTGGGCCAGGCCCACAACCATATCCTTCTCTTCGCCATCTACAGTCAAGCAACATCTGACCTTTTCTTGACCACTCCTGTGCCTGAAACAAATCGAGTATTTTGCCGCTCTGTAGATGAAATGCTTTGTGTTCCGCATCCTACACATGCTCCTGGAAGACATATCTGGGACTCTTCCACATTCATCTTCTGGAGTAGCGTGCAGGAGCTTTAGTTCTCAAAGAGAGAATAGATTTACTGACAGAAATTGGATATTATGAGGAATAAAAAAGAATTAGAAACACTTAATGTTATTAAACTATGACTTAATGAGGCGCTGAAGGATGATAATTTGAGGGAAAAGAGATTTGCCAAAGAATTTCGTCTTATTTAGATTTAGGTAATATGGTTACAATTGTTGATTGGCAAGTAGTTGAGAATGGTAATAGTAATTCGAGGAAAACCGGGCAGTAACTTAATGTAATAACAGATCTTATCCTCTACTAGAAAATATCGAAACCTCAGTTGCAAGTAGTAGTAGTAGTAGTGGAGATGTGACTCCATCAAGCAAACTGACTGAAGTATATAAAGTTGGTGATTCAAATTTAGACAGAATTATCTGTCACCAAAAAAAAATTAAAAGATACGTAAGCGTGCTATCTAGAGGTTATGACCATTGATAATGTCTGTTAACACTTCTGAGGATGATGTGGGTATAATTAACATGGGAGTGAATGATATAGGCAAGCAATAAGAGATCTTAAAAACTGGTTAAGGAATTTCAGAATCTGGCAAGAGGATTAAAGGAGAGCAGAATAAAATGTTTGATATCGGAAATTTTGCTTAGAGTTGGTGGGGCCATGAGTAAATATCACTTGCCTTGAACGTGAAAGAGCATCTTATTAACCTTTTCAAAATTAAATGACCTCAAGGTTTTAGTTTTGGGACGAGTTCTGGGGGAAATAATAATATGTCGAAAATGTTTGTCAAAATTTTCCGTGATGAAATAATGGAATCCTATAATTTAGGAAACAAAACAAGGATAGGGGTAAAGGGCAAATATGTAAAACAAGTAACAGTATACCCAGTATTAAAAGTTTCTTAAGAATTAGAAAGATGAGTTAATGGGTCACATAACCGTGAAAAATTTTGATTTTAATTCGTAAATGCGAGCCTTTTTTTTTATTTTTATTTTTTTTTTTATTACAGGAATTTGAAATTGACATGGCTATTCATTTTATTTGTATCAGTGCATTGGCTGAAAAGGTGTAGGTTTTGCACTTTATATTAGAAACACTCTAATCTGTTCATAAAATACTATTCAATCTACTAAGAGACCAGAAATTAAAACTTTCAGAAGTTCATTCTCTATTGCATGGTTAATATTGTTATAAGTAATGAGCTACATATAATAGAGGCTTTTACATATCCCCTCAAGATCTACAACTGAATGTTGCAGTGATAAGTGAGATTACGGCAATATGCAATATGTTTAATCACAATTAATGGATGATTTTAATTTTCCAGATATTGTTTGAGGTATTATTACTAGTACTGATCAAACTAGTTTAAAATTTATTGACTACATACTCGGCAATTTTTTAAGTCAGTTAATTGATGAGGCAAGAAGATCCCACTGCATTGTCAGGCTTAATATATTTGTAAATGAAAATTCTTGGACTAGTATAGCGTTACAGTTGAGGAACTCTTGGGTAACAATGATCATAATATAATAAGGTTTAATATTTAAATTTAATAGTTAAACCACATTTAGTAGGATTAAAACCATGTTGGCAAAAGTTTTTGCTTTAATAATGCAGACTTTGATAAATTCATAAATATTCTTGGAACCATTATGACTGGAATAAAGAATTTGAGAACCAAAGCTGTTTTAAAATGTGGGGAACATTCAAGTTATCCTTGGATAAAAATTATTTAGATCAACAAGGGCAGATAACAGAAAACTTGATAGAGGAGTAGGGAGATAATTGGTAAAATTAGGGCCAAAATTAGTGCAAAGTCGAAGAGGTTTAAAGAAGTAACAGTAAAGTAGACTTGGAAACTTACAGGAGAATAAGAAATGAGCTAAGTCAAGTAATAAGACGATCTAAGAGGAATTCATAAACTAACCTGACAAGAAATAATAATAAAGATCTGAAGAAAATCTTTAATTTTTTTAAATTTAATAGTAATAACAAAGATTTGTCTTATTAAAATAAATGATAAAGTGGTTAGCTAGGATGAAGAATAATTTTTTCAATATTTTTAACTTCCTTACATGGGATTGTGAATTTTTTTTACAGACGAAAAGTTTGATAACCGGTACTTATGAGAACAGATAAGAGATCGTTTGGCAAGGTCCTGATGTATGGAAGAATTCTAAAGGCAGGTATAATAACAGTATTGCATGGCCTATGTTTTATATTTATAAATGCCAGAGGATTGAAATATTATTTATATATTGTGGTGTCAATTTATATGATTGGTAGCTGGGGATGATCTTGGAAATTACAACTAGGCCAAGTTTAGTAAAAGTTCTAGAAAAAATATTGAATTAAGGGAATTCAGAAAAGCATTTGGTCAACTACGATATTTTGCTCAACATATATAGTTTTAGGAAAAGTAAATCTTGTTAGACGAATCTTTTGGAAATAATGGAACATTTTACAGTATTTGTCAACAGAGGAGAGCCAGTTGTTACTGTATATCTGAATTTTAATAATGCTGCTCAAGTAATTTCAGTATGGTTAGGAGAAATTTTGCATAATTGGATACAGGAATGGTTAACCGAAGGACAGTGGATACTGTACGTATAGTATTATGAAGGGGTTATGGTCGCTGTTGAAGAACCACCTTCATTCGCTGAAGACTAGATGATGTTGAAGAGAGTGAGCGTTGTCGCGATGAATTGGCGTTTCGTCCCGGGGGGCTGCTTTGGACTCATCGGTGGTGGTCGAAGCCTTCTCACCAGACGCCACAGAACTTCCCCCAGTGACAATGCCGAGAGCACACTCCGCTCTGCGCACCTGGAAGGACGTTGGTCAGCTGTCAGATGAGAGCCAGGTGTGCACACATTAAAGCCACTGAGAAGGCTTCGACCACTCTGTACTCTTACATGCAGTTGGTCTGCACCTGCAGTGAGAAGCACAGTACAGGCGTTACAGGATGACCGAACAGAGCAGCGCCCAGCAGAAGAAACTTGAATTGATGTAATGCCGCGTTGAACGATTGTGGTAAAACAAACTCTACAACGAAATCTTACCACGGCGAACAACTTTGAGAGAAGATGGGAATGCTGCTGGTGTTCGTTGTGCACTCCCAAGTGGCACTAGTCACCTCCGTTGGTTACCAATTTGAAGGGGTTATGGTCGCTGTTGAAGAACCACCTTCATTAGCTGAAGACTAGATGATGTTGAATGAATCAAATATTTTTTTAAAGTTTCTTGTTAATGGTCTTTTAATATTTGGAGAGAATGGAACATTTTATATTCATATAATTATGAAACATTATTTAAAAAAATGAAATTAAGGTTTTTTAATATAAGAGGCGCCCGAAACCCTTTAGATAAGATAAATAAGTTTTACACAAACAAGCAAAGGAAATTTGTTCAACGTTTCCTTTCTTTCATGTTTTCTCTCCTTCATCCCTTATTTTTATTTTAACCATAAAAGATTATAACATTTGCACAATCCTTTACGAACTCTTTTGAGGGCATCGCGGACATCCTTGGGTCCGCACACCACAAATTAAGAGCAGCTGCGTAGAATGAAAATATTTTGAATGAACAGGATTCATCAATTAACGGTGCAGATATAGATAAATTGTTTCAAGATTACAAAATAATTAAAGAAGAAAGTATGTTATTTTTGTTAAGTTAATCTATGTTAAGTATGTTACGTTTTTGTGAGTAAGCATTTTTTTTAGCAACAGATGTAACTAACTTTGGGAATATTTTACTTTACCACAAGAAATGATTGATATTTGATAGTATCTCTTTTTCAACCGTTAAGTTAAAATTGCATCATCAATAAATGGATGATCAAGCTATAGTGTGATTGACTCTGCTTTTATAGTTTATGCATGTTAATGTGCAATGTATTTTATGATTTGAATGTTGTCATCCATTACCTGGGTTCATTTTGAATTCGTTGTTCATTTTGTGGCATTTAGTTATATTTTTTTGTATAATTTAACTTATTAAATTGCATGCTGAACGTGTAATTATGGAGTCGGCTTAATTGTTTGCATGCTTAAAATTTAAATCCAAGATATTGAGCGAAAATTTTATCCCATTTTCAGGAACTTCGTCTGTTAGTTCTTTAACCCTTCAATCTGCAAATCTCCAGAAATAGAAATTTTCAGCCGAGTTGTCTTGGCCTAACTAATGTCAAAACTGTAATGTTTATAACTTTCTTATAGTAGTTCTTTACGATATTATAATGTTGCAAATTGTATTTAATGTATAGTAGTATCAGAATAGTGTTATAGAATAAGCGTATTATATTTTTAACATCTTGAAAAAAGCCCAAGTGCTTTTTATTTTATACACACAACAAAAGCTTTTCACGGTATGTTGTAAGGCATATTTGGAAAGTCCAAAAAGATTAGTTTTGGGTAGACTTTACCTAATTAGGGGGCCTTTCTTTGTCGCCAACGATTATCGAAAACGTTTTGTCAACAAGCTAATGGTAATTATGATGTAAATGTCTGTCACACCAATCATTTGGCCCTAGTTGAAAATTTACATAAAGAAATAGATTTAGAAAAGCCACATAGGGCTATCAAGACTGTCCTAGTCATAATAGTAGGTAGTTGTGGAGAATTCACCAGTCCAAAGTAGACGAAGATTGTATTAAAACTACAAACATTTAATATGAAAAAAATGGTATCAAACAAATTTAAGTTTTTTTACAGATTTGTATACATTTTCAGTTTATATTCTGAATAAAAATATCAATAATAACACTCCAAAAATCATAACAATTATGCCTTTTTTCATTTGTGTAGGGATGAAGAATCACTGTTGAAATGTGTTTCAGATTATCAATATTGATATTATTTTTTAATATATTCCATTATTTTTTTTTTCACGATTATAAATTATTCGATTTTATTTATAGACATGCAATTAATTTAAAAAAATAAAATAATAAATTTTGAGAGACAATTTTTTTTTGTAAGATAGGAAAAAAAAAAAAAAAATATATATATATATATATATATAATATTATAGCAATAATATATATATATTATAATTTATATATATATATATAATATTATATATATATATATATATATATATATATATATATATATATATATATATATTAGTGATGGACAGATTAAGAATTTTTAATAATGATGATTAATTGAAAAAGTATATTTTAAAAATTTAATATTTTGGCTATAATAAGGAAGAATTAAATTGTGCTAACTTCATTCTTATTTAGCTAAATGTGTAAATACAGTACATTAAGAACCGCATTAATACATAGAAAGTTTTCCTGTTATTCATTAACATCTTGGTTTTATTTCTAATTTCTATGGAATAATAATTATTTCTTTTGATTAATAATAATAATTTATTTAATATTAAAATCATTCATGCTCCTTATATTTCAACTTAATATTTTATATAATTTTAATAAATAATAAGTATCTTCAAAACATTGATTTTAAAAAATTTTAATATGTGAGAATATGGATAGACATACAAAATTCTAGTACTTTAAATTTAGAGCTCTTAAATTATGATGAAGAAACATAAATTTTCTCCAGTTTCTGATATAATATTTCCTCACTTAATCAGTAAAATAATTGGTCGGAAATTGACGATGATGGTTGAAGAAAAATATGCCAATTTTGTTGATGACGATTAATCCTCCCATCACTAATATATATATAATATATATATTATTTATATATATATTATATATATATATATAATATATATATATAATATATATATATATATATATATATATAATATATAAAAAGTTAAACCATCTAGGTTAGGTGTAATTTTACGGTAACATATATCTATCTATGTTAGGTTTAGGCCTATGGCATTGACGATCTATAAAGGTTAGGTCCTTTTTCAGGTTATGATAAGATTTGTTAAGTATACACATTTGCTATGTATATATTTAACAAAGTTTATTATAACCTCAACTAACAGGACCCTAAAATTAGGCCTAACCTATATGTATCATTAATGCCATAGGCTTAAACCTAACCTAGATAAATGTTATTGTAAATGTTATATGGTTTGATAATAATATATATATTATATATATATATATATATATATATATATATATATAATATATATATATATATATATATATAATATACGCACATGTGATATAATATATATATATATATATATATATAATTTCATCGCACTATTATATTAATTTCTTTACTTTTTTTATTATATTGTATATTAAAAAATGTTTTACAAAATTATTTAATTTATTTTTGTACTTATATTTTGTCTATACAATCAAATCATTAATTATTGTAAAAAATTATTAATTATCTGAAAAAGTAATATCGATATATCAATAATTAGAAAAATACATTGATAGTATTATCCCCATACAAATAAGAAAATTAGGTGGTAAAAATTTTTGAAGCCTTATTTTTAAAATTTTTCTTGAAAATGTAAACGTAAAATGTACGTAAATCTGTAAAAAAAAATTTAAATAATTTGTTACCATTTTTTTACATTAAATGTTTGTAGTATTTAATACAGTGTTTATCAACTTTGGATTGGTAAATTCTCCACAATTAAATAATAGTATAGCAGAACAGCCAGCTATAATTTCATTTATATCAAGAAATATTGACAGGAAATGATGAAAAATACTGCCACATAATATTGACTTGGGCAAACTATTGAAATAAGGTTTCCAAGGCTAAAACTGATTACTTTTTACCCATTAATTTATAAAAATTATTGTAATTGGAGATAATTCACTAGTCCAAAGTAGACGAATACTGTATTAAAACTACAAATATTTAATGTAAAAAATGGCAATAACAAATTATTTAAAGTTCTTTTTTTTCAGATTTGCTTTCATTTTATATTTATATTTTTAAGAAAAATTTAAAAAATAAGGCTTTGAATATTTTTACTAGCTAATTTTCTCGCTTTTATAAAGATAACACTATCTATGTTTTTTTCTGATTATTGATATATTGATTTCATTAATATTTTTTTTCGATAATCCATAATTTTTTATGATTATCAACAATTCAATTGTATAGACAAAATTTTTTTTTTTTTTTTTTTTTTTTTTTTTTTTATCACCCCCGCTCCCAGGGCTTAGTCTTATTCGGAGGGGGTGTTAAAAATAAAACAAAACTTCAATTGCAATAAACAGATGAGCTCAGACGCAGGCCTTAAAGTGAGGGAGATTAAATTGAGTAAAAAAACACAAAAGAAGGAAGAGAATTCCACAGAACAGAGGTTGGCTAGAAAGAATAACGCAGCCGCAGCCGAACTAGTCTGAGTTGCTAATATCCAACACAAAAACTCATGTGCCGACACAGCACCCCTTGTTCTACGAGGGCGTCGTTAAAGGTTGTGGCATGCGAGTGGAAAGGTTCCCTCGAGCACTTGCCGCGCTACGGTACCTTAAGAAAAGAGATAAAGCCCACATCGCGCCGCAAAGATAGAGGGTCAAGTGAACTAGAAGAAACAGAGAGTTTATAAGTCTTTTTGCTTTCACTCGACCTTATCAAAAGCCGGGTGAAACCTGAAGGCAAGCCCCGCCAGATATGGGAGCAGTACTCCCATACAAGGGCGGATGAGGCCCTTGGTATAACTGAGTAACTGTGAAGAGGAAAAAAAGTCTCACAGTCTAAATAAGAACTTCCAGTTTCTTTGAGGCCAAATTAGCAACCGTTGTGATGTGAGGTTTCCAAGACATTTTTTTGTTTATGTTAAGGCCAAGGATGTTTATATTGTCAACAGGAGAGACGAGAGAACCGTCGAAAGAGATAGGAAAGTTAGAAGGTGTCTTAGAGAGGGAGATTTGAAGAAGTTTGGCTTTTAAAGAATTGAATTTCACAAGGTTGAGACGACCCCACCAGGAAATTCTATCCAGATCAGCGAGAATAGAATCGGAAAGATTAAGACGAGAGGCAATTCTAGAAGTAAAAGAGGGAGCAGAATTGAAATGAGTTGAAGAATGAAGGGTCGAGTCATCGGCATATGAGTGAATAGAGTTAGATGTGCAGGTGAGAAAATCATTAATTAAAAGTAGGAATAAAGTAGGAGATAAGACAGAACCCTGAGGAACACCACTATTGACAGAAAAAGAAGAAGAAGTCGCCCCATCAACAACAGCCGATATTGAGCGATTTGAAAGAAAACTAGACATAAGTAAGCAAAGAGAAGGAGGAAACCCAAAGGAGGGGAGCTTGGAGAGCGCTAGTCGATTGGTTGTTGGCGACTCTCTCAAGCACAGCTTTTCAAATGACAAGCTCGCAAGTACGCAAACCCCCCCCGTTGTTCCAGAGGGGGGAAAAACCAAAAAATAAAAAAAAGAGGAAAGGTATTCACCAGTAGACCTCGAACGCCGAAAGCCGTACTGCCCGCATCGGAAAGAAGAGATGAGATTCCAGAATGGTCAAGAAGTGAGAGTTAAGAAGGGTTTTCAAAGATCTTAGATAGAAACAGGTGAAGAGCTATAGGGCGATAGTTTAGAAGGAATCAGAGCGGCTTCCCTTTTTTCGGAATAGTTGGACATGCAGTGCTTCCAACACTGAGGGAAAGTGTTAGTATTGAGACATAAGAGAATATAGTTGAACGAGGGGCGGGGAAAGAAGGAAGCACACTCTCTCAAAACTTGGGGAGGCATGCCATCCGGACCACCGCCCTTCCTAACGTTCATAGATTCTAAGCCCATGCACCGAATCAAATGTAATCACAGAGGCAAGAACATAGGACACCTGAGAGGAGAGGTGGAGAGGAGGAATGCCAGAATCGTCCGGGTTGGAGTAGAAGATAATAGGAGGCCGAAGAGATTGGCCTTTTCAGTTGGAGAGTTAGCAACAGAGCCATCAGCTCGAATAAGAGGAGGAAAGGCAGATTTACAGAAGTTGTTAGAGATGTTTTTTGGGCAAGAGGCCAGAAAGATTTATCAGTAGGAGAATCAAGGAGGTTAGCGCACTTTCGTTTGATGAAAGCCCGCTTTGCTCGTCGAAGAGTATCCCTTCAACGATTTCTAGCTGAATGAAAATTAGCGAGAGTGATAGGAGAACGAGATTTTTCCACCCCCGATAAGCACTGTCTCTAAGCCTGAATGGCCAGAGAACAGCACGATCGAAACCATGGATTATGAGAGAGAAAGATTTTAGTCGAAGAATGGAATGAAACCTGCTCATCCCGTCAACGATTACGGCTCACACCTTAGTGGCAGACAACTGAATTACTTGTTAAGTTAAAGCAGTGATTCCAATTATAATTAGCTTATAGAAGCGGCGCAAGGCCTCCCAATCACCCGATCAAAGTGCCAGAAAAAACGCATAGGGCAGGATGGAGCTGTTGGAGAGAAAGTATTAAAGTTAAGAGATATAAGGTTGTGGTCAGATTTACCAATAGGAGCGGAAGGTAGTGTATTATAGAGAGAAGGACTAGTGGTAAAACATAGGTCAAGTGTGTTCAAGAATTGGTTGGGACGATCCGGAATGTGTGTAGGTTCTTTGATTAGTTGCTCCAGATCGTTGAGAATGCTGAATGATTCGGCCTCCTCCCCACCTAAATCAGTATGAGAGGATCCAACCATTCAGTGTTGTGTACATTGAAATCCCCTAAATAGAGGACCTCAGTATTTGGATGAGAAGATATAACAGTCTCGTGAAGAGAAGTAGTAAGGTATTCAAAGAAGAGTGAAAATCTGTTCCTGTTAGGAGAACAGTAGCAGAAGCACAAGATATTGTAGCATCAGGAGAAAGATTTTAAGGCACAGAGCATCGAAGTTTGGGAGATTCTAGATTCACGAGACTTGTTACGTATTAATGTTTACATAGGCTCATACTCCACCCTTCAAACGGAAATTAAGAAATAAGTTATAGTTGGATACATTAACCGAGTTAGAGGATGAATTCTTAGCCATCTGAGTCTCAGACCAGAGCAAAAGGCTAGGGTTAGAGTTAGTGAGGTGATAGTACGTAAATAAAAAATAAGAAATTAATTTTTTTAAATGCATTTTTTTAATATAAATGATACAATAAAAATAAATAAATTATTTATATATATATATATATATATATAATATATATATATATATATTATATATATATATATATATATTATATTATATATATATATATATATATAATATTATATATATTATATATATATATATATATATATAATATATATATATATATATATATATATATATATATATCCGTCAACATGGGGGAAAACTGGTAAAAATTAGGCTTTTTTTTTTTTTTTGTCAAGTCATGAAAAAATTCGAAATTTTAAGTTACATCCCCATACTTAAATGTTTTTTTCTTAAAATTTGAACCTTCTTAAATGTTTTAAATTAAGAAAAATATTAAAAATGTGAAAATTAATATTTTTAGTATTTTTTTGAAAAATTGCTAGTGTGAAAATTTTTTTTTTGGGGTTAAAAAAAGTAGGTGCGTCGGTTTAAGATGTAATTTAATTTTTAATTTTCGTACGGTTTGTGATTTACTAATTTAAGGTAATAAAAATATGTAATATAAATTATAAACGTGTTAAAAAATAAATTAGGGTAAAAAAAACATGTAAAACTTAAACTTCACTAGCATTAATGAGCATCACATATTTTTGGTAAAACTTTACATTACTGAACGCTCCGATATCTCGAAAACTACGATACTTACAAGAAACCAATTACATATTTAGAATCAGGGTATATAAAACTTATTCGTGGAATGTTGTAAAAAAAAAAAAAAAAAAAAAAAAAAAAATTTATTAAATAAAAAAAATTTTTTTTATTATTATTATTTTTTTAAATACATTCCTGTAATAAGCCTTATACGCTGATTCCAAATATGTAATCTGTTTTTTGTAAGTATCGTAAGGTCTCGAGATATTGGCGTAACTATAATGTAAAGTTTGGCCAATTTTTTTTGTATGTACATAATTATCAAAATATTTATTTAATACATGTAAAATTATAAATACATACCTAGGTATTTATACTTATATTTATAATAATAAAGGGAAAATATTAAAACTAAAAAAAAAAATTATTTATACATGAAAATATAGTTAAAATATAGTTTTACCAGTTTTACCCGTAACCGGTTTTCCCCTTACCGGTTTTACCCCAAAAGTGAAACCACTTATAACTTAAAAAATAATTATCAACTAAATGCATAGCATACATGGAAACTCCTATTTT
This sequence comes from Trachelipus rathkii, assembly GCA_015478945.1. Classification (NCBI taxonomy): domain Eukaryota; kingdom Metazoa; phylum Arthropoda; class Malacostraca; order Isopoda; family Trachelipodidae; genus Trachelipus; species Trachelipus rathkii. The sequence continues at coordinate 24,494 of JABUQX010004591.1, forward strand.
ACAACTTTCTATATCTGTTAATGCGAATGACTGATCTCTTCAGTTTAGAGATTGTACAGACCTTAAGCATTTTTTGCAATTTTTCAAAAAAAAAAAATTTTTTTTTTTTTTTTTTTTTTTTTTTTTCAATGGGGGGAATTTTTTGAACTGAACCTCTAATTTAATGGATTTAATTTTGAAATAATTTAAAATATAGTCTTTTATCTAACAAAAAAACCTTTCCCCAATTTCCAATTTCATATGAAAATATAGCACATTTTCTAAACTTACCCGTTTTACCCACCGAAACCAGTTTTCCCCCATTTGACGGTATATATATATATATATATATATATATATATATATATTTTTTTTATTGTATTTTTTATATAAAAAAATGGTCTTGCAAAATTTATTAATTTTTTTTTTAAATTAATTATATTGTCTATAATATTGAATCATTAATAATCATAAAAAAAAGATAGCATATAAAAAATAATAATAATATAGATGTACCAATAATCTGAAACGCATTTTGACAGCGATTCTTCATCCCTACGCAAAGGAAAAAAGACTAATTATGATGATGAGTGTCATTTTTAATATTTTTATTCAAAATATAAATTTAAAATGTATGTAAATCTGCAAAAAAAAAAAAAAAATTTGTTGATACCATTTTTTTACATTAAATGTGTGTAGTTTTAATACAGTCTTTGTCTACTTCAGACTGGTGAATTATCCACAATTAGCAAAATTATTAAAAAATGTTTAACTTATTTAAATTTTAATTGCTTTTTGAAGCTCTTTTCATCTTTTCATGTAGATTCTTATACATATAGCTATATGAAATTCAGGAAAAAAAAAAATGGTAATTGTTTAGATTGTGTCTGTTAACTTGCATTTTTGGTAAACATAGCGAGTTTCATAGAGTCCAATTAATGTGAATACTGAACATTAGAAATATAGAAATAGCAAGAAGCCACATGGGTCTATCAAGACTGTCCCAGTCAACCTATAGAACCAATCATCAAACATGCTCATGCAAATCCATAATGCATCCTAGGGTTTGTCAGTAACTTAAATAGTATCATATACACAAAGTCTATTGCTAAAAGGAAAAAAACTATAGTTACTCCTCAGTAACTACATTTTACAATAATCAATAATTTTTTATGATTATTAACGATTTGATTGTATAGATAAAATGTATGTAAATAATTGTAAAAGAAAAATGACCAAATTTTTTAAATAAGATAAATAAATAGAAAAAAATGGTAATTGTGAATTTCCTTTCAATCTGAATCATGTAAATACTGTATTAAAACTATAAACATTTAGCTAATTTAAAAATATGGTATCAAAATATTATTTGAAGTTTTTTCTAATTAATTTCTTACATTTTAAGCTTATAGCGTCAGGCGGGGTGACCGGGCCCGCCTCTTTAGGAGGGGTGATTCGGTCCACTCTAAATAAAATAAAAAATAATAATAATAAAAAAAAAAAAATTTCGCTCATTTAATAGCCACGCGGTAGTACTACAAGTTTTATTTAGATCATCTTTAATTCTAGAAAGTTTTTATATTTTTAAAAAATGTTAGAAATTAGGGTACAAAATGTCCTTCAATAGAATTTCACTTTTGAAAAATGTGAGTTTTTTTAACTTCGTTATAAAATGAAAAATTGTGGATGGATTTTAATTATTTTTTCAGTGGATACACTCGAGTATGTTAGCTTTAAACTGGCAAAGTAAATTTTTGATCCAAACAGTATTAGTGGCAAAATCACGGGCCTAACTTGGTCCGATTCACCCCGCCGTAAAAATTGATGGAGGGGTGACTCGGACCACCATTGTTTTTTGTATTTTATGTATTATTATTGACATTTTTATTACGTATAATTAATTTAAATATAATAAAAAGTTACTTATATTAAGTGAAAATTTTTTAAAAAAATGAAATTTTAATAAAAAAAACGAATTCAAAAAAGTGTCAAAATTTTTGAGCGGAGAGGGGTGAATCGGACCACCTTATTTTTATTCTTATTTTATTTATCATTATTGACATTTTTATTACTTATTACGAATTTTAATATGATAAATAATTATTATATTAAGTAAAAATTAAAATATAAAATTGAATTTATACGTAAAAGACGAATTTAAACAGATGGTCCGAGTCACCCCTCCAAGGTCGGGGTGACTGAGCGTTATTCAAACTTTAATAAAACTATTATTATTAGAATTACATTATTATTTTTTTGTGTGCTTATGACCGACTATAGGGCCTTGATTTTCAAAAAAAAAAAAATTCCAAAAAGTGTATTAGGGGAGAGTCGGGAGACCAAGTTATGCCTAAGGTGGTTCAAGTCACCCCGCCCGACGCTATATAAAAATATAAAATATAAATATATAAAAATATAAAAAAATGATGCTACTCATAATAGTTTGGCTTCATTATGTTCGTTTAAGGATGAAGAAACAAAGTCGAAATGTGTTTCAGATTATCAATACATTGATAACATTATTAATTTTTGATAATCAATTTTTTTTTCATGATTATATATTTATTTATTAATTTATTGGTCTCTGTATTATTAATAGATGTAAATATTTTGAAGGCTTGTATCATGTCCCTCTGAGAAATCGCCTTTCTACAGAAAACATTCCTAGCTCCTTCAGGCTCTCCTCATAGCTCTTGCCCTCAAACCCAGAAATCATCCTTGTTGCCCTACATTGCACTCTCTCTAGCATATCTATGTCTTTCCTTAAAAAAGGGGCCCAAGCTTGTGCACAGCACTCTTAACACTGGCCTAACATAGCTATTATACAGTTTACTTATAACTTCCTTGCTCTGGTAAATGACATTGCGATTTATTAAACCTAGCATCTTATTAACTTTATTCCTTGCTTCCAAACACTGATTAGCTACTTTCAAATTACTGCTTATAATCACACCTAAATCTTTTTCTTGGCTCACAGACTCGAGCCAATCCCCATTCATGTCATAGCTAAAGCTTTTATTTGAGTAACCTAGGTGAAAAACCTTACACCTTTTACTATTAAAATCCATTTGCCACTTATCTGCCCACCTAAAAAGTTTATCAAAATCATTTCAAATCTTTATACATCCATCACTATTTCTTACTGAGGGAGCCATTTTGGTATCATCTGCAAACTTAGAAACCTTACATTTAAGTCCCTGGTCTAAATCATTTATATGGTACAGTAGCGTATATGAGGAACAATAGTGGCACAGCACTGAACCCTGTGGGACACCATTCTTCACTATTTTCCAAGATAACTTATTTCCATTTAGTTGTACACACTGTTTTTCTATTCCATAACCACTCTTTAATCTAGCCATGAACCACTCCACCTATACCACATTGCAATAACTTCATCAGCCTTATGTGGGGAACCTTATCAAAAGCTTTGCTGAAGTCTAAATATATACCATAATATCAATTTGATTTCCTTGGTCAATGCAGTCAGTAATGTATTCCATAAATTCTAAAAGGTTTGTCTGACATGACCTACCCTTTCTAAAATCATGCTGGGAGTCATACGATATTTTCCAAATATTTCTCTATATGACCTTTCAGTAACTTTTCCAGAACTTTTACAACCAGAGATGTTAAGCCAACTAGTCTATAATTTCCCAAATCTTCCTTACTACCTTTCTTATAAATAGGTACAACATATACTGTTTTCCAGTCTTCTGGTACCTCACCAAATATTATAGATCGCTTAAAAATCAAATTCAGTGCCTTTGCAATGCTTGTACTATCCTCTTTTAGAATTCTGAGAATGATGATTTGACAAATTTTATAATAAATTTTCAGAAGTTTGAGAAAAATTCGAACAAAAATTTAGACTAGTTTATTAAAGGGTTTTCTTATTCATTCTTTGATTAATAATAACAATAACAGTGACAAAATGTTTAATGGATGCTATGTATAATTTGAAAATAATGATAGCGTAGTTATTAGCAAGTCAGATAAGGGTAATAACATAGTGATTTTAGATAAAGCTGATTACGTCGGAAAGGCCAATACGTTATCAGATACTTCAACTTCTGAAATATTGATTTTCAATTCTTTAAAAAATTCTCAAAACAGTTTCAATAATTCTATTAAAAATATTGTAAAAGAGCATAAGTAGTTAATTAAAAAATTTATCACTTATTTACTGAAACTTTCACAATTCTATGGTCTACCTAAAATATACAAGCAGGATGTTACTCTCAGACCTATCATCTCAAATATTAATAGTATAACCTATAATTTGGCTTTGTGGTTGGGCAAGGAATTAAAAAGTTTAATTAGTAATATTTCTATTTCACATATAAAAAATTCTGAAGATTTCACTGAAAAAATTGAAATTTTCGCAAATAAATTTATAGTTAGTTTTGATGTTGTCTCATTGTTTGCTAGTGTTCTGATTGACATAGCGTTGGACTGTTTAGAACAGTAAATCTACGATAATGAAATCATTTTCTCAATTTCCTTTGAATGGTTTACTGAACATTAAATGGTAGCAAATATGTAGATGATGTATTTGCTATCCTTCACAATAATGTGGACCCCCAATTATTATTTAATAATAATAATAAGCTACTGTCCATCAAATTTACATTAGAGAAATCGTTTAATATTAAACTGCCTTTTCTGGATATTGTGATAAATATTAATGACAACTCTTGCCCTGTTTTCTCAGTATATCGCAAACCAATATTTTCTGATGCTTATATTCATTGGTACTCCATACACTCCTATAGCACAAAAGTAGGCATTATTACAGGACAATTCCTTAGAGCAATGAAAATATGTAGCCCATGTTATCTGGATAATAAGTTGAAATTTGTAAAAACATAGCTACATGTTTAGATCATTTTATTACCCTGAATAAGCTATAAACAAAGCTATTCATAAAGCAAGAAAAAAAATTATACTCATTCATCTAAAAGGATGAAATAATGATTATTCCCTCTCAAATTGAACCCTAAATGAATAAGATTTTATCAAATTCAGTATCATTAATTCAGTCAGTTCCGAACACTCTTAAGGAGAAATTTGTCAAAAATTCAATTAAATAATGATAGTAATACAGGAATTTATAGTATAGCTTGCAATAATTGTGATGAAAATATTTCAGGGAATCCGATGATTTCAAAAGACTTTCATTTCAACATGGTTTTAGCCTGAGGTGTGGGGACTGCCACTCTGCTCTTACCAATATATGGATGAACACAATCATATCATCAATATGAATTCTGGTTAAATAATTTTATCTTGCAAAAATGTTGAGAAAAGAAAACTACTCAAATCATTTGTTATATAAAATACAAAAAATTCAATAAAAATCCAGGAGAAATAAAAATTGATAACCTGTTAAATAATTTATTACTGGAGAAAAATGTTATAAAGAGCTTCTTGAAAAAGTACACAAGATGTTTGGTCAAACTAACTAAAGCTGTCCAGTGTTCTTATTAAAATTTATTTCTCTTTTATCTTATCCTTGAATAAAGACCTCTGGGTGTAGGGGTTGAAGCTTGGCTTCAGTTACATTTTTAATTTTAGCTTCTCATTTTTATATTGTTATGTCATTTTACTGTTTTACATTTTTAATGTTTTAATTACATGGGTTTTGTTCTTAAATGTATAGAGATAGATTTTTTTTTTTTTTTTTTTTTTTTTTTTTTTTTGCTACTAAATTTATATATTGGTGATATTAGTTAATAAATTTTTGAACTTTACAATATGATACCCAGTATCTTGACCTACAAACTAGTTTGGTTATTCAAAACTCATCCAGTTTTAAAGCTTTAAAGCTGCATTTTTATGAATTCTTTTTATGAATATTTTATGGATCTTGGTAGGAGTGAATTAGGCACAATTTTATCGTCCAAATACTTAAGAAAAACTAAACAGAACTTAAGAGTCATTGTGCACCTTTTAAGCAAAAGGTGCACAATGACTCTTAAGTTCTGTTTAGTTTTTCTTAAGTATTTGGATGATAAAATTGTGCCTAATTCACTCCTACCAAGATCCATAAAATGTGATAAATATAACCCTTTTTCTTAGCTAAAAAGCGAAATCATTAAACTAAGTATTATAATCATTAAAAAACAGACTAACTACAAATTTATGCTTACAAAATATGCATTTTAAATTTATGTAAATTCTACTTACTAAATTTAGAAATGAACCTACTTTGCAATGTCTTTAAGTATGCTCATGCTTATAAAGATGATAAAATAAGATTTTTAAAAATTAACCTAAATAATAAAAAATATGACTTTTAAAAATAGTTACGGTATTGGGTTAAAGTATCAAATTTTAATTTAATTGAAAAATCAAATTATGAACTGAAGTTCCCATTTTCTGTTACAATTTATCAATGGGCTTTTCTGAGAACAATGATTTGACAAATTTTATAATAAATTTTTAGAATTTTGAGAAAAATTCGAACAAAAATTTAGGCTCTAGTTTATTAAAGGGTTTTCTTATTCTTTGATTAATAATAACGGCTACAATCTGTCAAAATGTTTAATGGATGCTATGTATAATTCCAAAAATAATGATAGTATAGTTATTAGCAAGTCAGATAAAGGCAATAATAGTGATTTTAGATAAAGCTGATTACATTGGAAAGGACAGCATGTTATTATCGGATACTTCAACATATGAAAGGTTGACCTCTAATCCTTTAAAAAAATTCTCAAAACCATTTCAATAATTCTATTAAAAATATTTTAAAAGAATATAAGTAAAGTAAAAAATTTATCGCTTATTTACTGAAACTTTCACAATTCTATGGTCTACCAAAAATACACAAGCAGGATGTTCCTCTCAGACCTATCATATCAAATGTTAACAGTGTGACCTATAATTTAGCTTCATGGTTATGCAAGGATTTAAAAAGTTTAATCAGCAATATTTCTATTTCACATACCTTAAAAAAAATTCTGAAGATTTCATTGAAAAAATTAATAATGAAAATTTCACATTTATTGTTAGTTTTAACCAGGGTTGGCACTGATTAAATCGAATTGATTTAATCAGTTGATTAAATCAATTGATTTTTTTATGAAAAAATCATGATTTTTTGATTTTTTAGGCAAATTTTTTTTTCTAAATTAATAATTATTCCTATTTATCACCTGATTAATGATGAGTATATTTCATCTTTGTAATAAGCAAATTCATCAATGTATTTTCAAACCATTTTCAATAAAGAAATAAATAAAATTAGATTACTCAGATATTATACAGTACGGTAAATATACCTATATATATAATTTAAATAACTTACTTAAACTAAATAATAATTATATTTACTAAACTTATTATTAATTAGGTAATAATTAGGATTATTTACTAATTTTATCAAAATAATAATTTAAAAGGCAATTTGTGCCTAAAATAAATAAAAAAATAAAAAAATCATTGATTTTTGATTTTTAAAAAATAAAAAAATCACCAACCCTGGTTTTTACATTGTGTCATTGTTCACTAGTATTCCGATTGACATAGCATTGGATTGGTTAGAACAGTATATCTACAATAATGAAATCAATTTCTCAATTTCCTTTGAAAATATCAAGAAACATTGAATTAGGTATGGAAGATTCGTACTTTCAGTTTAATAAAGTTATTTATAAACAAAAGTTTGGTCTCAGTATGGGTTCCCCCATCTCCCCAATTATTAGCAATATATTCATTTGAATTGGAATATATATTTTATGAGAATGGTTTATTGAACAATAAATGGTGGCAATATGTTGATGATGTATTTGCGACCCTTCCCAATAATGTGAACCCCCAATTTTTATTTAATAATAATAATAATAAGCTATCATCCATCAAATTTACATTAGAGAAATCTGTTAATGGTGGACTGACTTTTCTGGATATTATGATAGATATTAATGACAATTCTTGCCCTGTTTTCTCAGTATGTTGCAAGCCAATGTTTTCTAATGCTTATATTCACTGGTACTCCATACAATCCTATAGCATAAAAGTAGGAATTATTACAGGACAATTTCTTAGAGCAATGAAAATATGTAGCCCATGTTATCTGGTAATGAGTTGAAACTTGTAAAAAACATGTCTAGATCATTGTATTACCTGGAATATGCTATAAACAAAGCTTTTCATAAAGCAAGAAAAAACTTATAAAAAGGATAAAATAATGATACCCTCTCATATTAAACCCAATATTTGAATTAAATTTTATTAAATTCAGTATCATTAAATCAGTCAGTTCTGAACACTCTTAAGAAGAAATTTGTCAAATATTCAATTTAATAATAAAGATTGTAATACAGGAATTTATGGTATATATATAGCTTTCAATAATTGTGATGAAAAATATTTCAGTGTATAAGATGATTTCAAAAGACTTTCATATCAACATGGTTATAGTCTGAGGTGTAGGGACCACAACTCTGCTCTGTACCAGTATGTTAATGAACAAAATCATACAATCCATACCAATTCTGCTAAAATAATTTTATCTTGTAAAAATATTGAGAAAAGAAAATATATTGAATCATTTATTATAAATATTGCAAAAAATTTGAACAAAAATCCAGGAGAAATAAAAATTGATAACCTGTTTTAAATAATTTATTACTGAAGATAAAAACGTTACAAAGGGCTTCTTGAAAAAATACATTTGATGTTTGGTCGAACCAACTATAGCTGTTCAGTGTTCTTATTAGAATTTATTCTGCTTTTATCTTTATATTTCCTTGAATAAAGACCGGGTGTAGGGGTCAAAAGCTTGGCTTCAGTTATATTTTAATCCTAGCTTCTCATTTTTATATTTGTTACATCATTTTACTGTTTAAATTACATGGGTTTAGTTCATAGATGTGTAGAGAAGGTTTTCTTTTTCCTTAGTATATATATAAAATTTCGAAATAGATAGAAAACCAAGAAAGTCAAAGAAAAAGTAAGGAAAAGGTAGCAAGGTAGTCAAAGCAACTACGCTCTGCTACCAATTTTGTGTGGTAGTATTTGTTGGGAAGATAAAAGTGATTGTAGATTCCAAGGGAGTAAGAGAAAATGTAATTGTTTCAAAGTCGAGACTTGTAAAAGTAAACGCAATGAAAAAAAACTCAGTTTCAATAACAAATAGATCGTATATAAAGAATATAATAAGTAAGTGTCCCACAAAATAAAGACAAAAAAAAAAAAAAATTGTTGCGTGACCACTCACCTTTCCCTTTCCAAACAATCTCCCAGTCTTAAAAGGTTCTTATATCTATGTTTAATCGTGCTTCATTCTCATGCAATCTAAACCATCTAACGAAATGAATGAAAGTAGGTGGGATGATTCTCCACAAATAGACAATGGTTCCAGCCCAGGCAGTTAAACATGCACATATGAAAAGGAATATAACCGGATTAATAAGCAGTTAAAATTTTCTTAAAGATGGGAACAGATTTATAAACAGGGTGAAACTTAATAATTACCTTGGTAATGAACCCTTTGCTTTCTTTATTATTAATTATTATTATAAATTATTGACAGGAAATACAGGTAAGAAAGTGTGATTTTGTTTGAGTTTTATTCTTATTATACATAAGAGGTTAAATAATGATTAAATACCAATACAATTATGGTCTATTAGCCATCCTTATAGCATATAAGGATGGGTAATACTTCAAAATTTCAAAAATTCAAAAAAAAAATATATATATATATATCTTGGTCTGAGGGAAGCAGACAACCCCTTTTCACCTTATAAATTCAAAGGTGGACTCCTTATAATCGATTACTCCGAACTCTTTTAATATTACTTTAGTATTGGAAATTTTGTTGGGTCCTAGACACCGGTATTCTCAATGTTAATTAACATTTACAAAAAAAATCCTTAATTCTAATAAATGTTTAAATAAATATTACAGGAGAATAATCCCCGTAAGAAGAAAATGATACTTGTATTGATGTTGATATCAATCAACCTCAATTAATGCAATGCTTTTAAAAAAAATCAGAAAAAAAAAGGTAGGTATCAAATTTAAGTCTTAAAGTATTCTTTATCAAATAATCCACCTACACTTCCACTTTTAATTTCAATGTTTAAAGATTTGCACACATATTTAGTTCTTTTTATTGTTTTACTTATTTTTTTTCACTGAGAAATTACTTTTTCTCTTTATGTCAACATTGAAACAAAATAACCTTTACAATTATTAATATTTCACAATTTCTATCCTTTTCTATGATTTTATTCAGCTTTAACACATAAAAAAAATGTTACAGAATCAAGTTTTCAAAGTTTAATACAAAATTTAAATGATTAATTTCCTCCTTGATTTTTTTTCAGTTTCAACATAAGTATTACAAAATCAAATTTATAAAATTTAATTTATTTATTTCATGGATATACCTTTGGCATGGTGAAGTGTTGTATAATGTAGAAGAATTAAAGTTGGACAAAAGGGGCGTTTCACTCTATTGAGGGAGTCAATGTAACAAAGAGATCAAGGCCCAAAAGCGAACAAGCAAGGGGTCAAAAAGGGGTCCTGTGACCTGATTTTACAAAGTAGTGATAATAATCTTGTGCCCTTAATGAAGGGTCGTTGAACGAAAAAGGGTCATGCACCCTAGTCCTGATCCTAACCCAATCCTATAAAAATGACATATACTAGCATTAGGTTATTGATAAAAAAAATTTGCAATTAATCCATTTTATGATAAAAGAAGAAAAGAAGAAAAGAAGAAAAGGTTCAGTAGGGAAAATTTACCTCAAGATAATTCGAATCAAGGGGTAAAGATGGTCGTAACACAGACGAAATCGGACAAGTGACTATCTTGAGGATTAAATGGGAACATAGGAACCTCTATCCTAAAAAAATAATAATACTCACGTAATTCGAATCCTTTAGTATGTACTCATTTGACAAAATTTAGAAACATTTCACATAAAACATGCTCACACCAACCTTATGATATTCAAAAAAAACGTAAAGTATGAAGTTGCTTTTAACAAATACCAAATCTTGAGAATAGTTGATGACAGCCTAAACTACTGCTGCAAAAAAAAACAAAAAAATAGGTCTTGTACTTTATGTAGAAGTTGAACTCTAAATGTTCCTCCCCACCCGTCAAATCTTGACGGAGAAACAGGGGAAGTACAAAAAAAACAGAAAGAAAAAGAAAAGTGTGATGTGTGTGTGTAAAAACGCACTCAAGGTCCATTCTGCTCATATCCCTGAGTGAGATTCTCAAGTATATGACGGAATTCCTTTCCATCTATATGGTCATTTTTAGTGTGGAGTACCCCCAACGCATAAGTGACAAATCTATTATATGAGCCTTGTATCAGATCGGCTTCCTGGAAAGTCATTCGTTGCAAGGATTTTGCTAGTGATACTCTTGGTGTTACTTTACTGTCAGGAGTATAAAAGGATGACGGAGTTGGACGTTTAAATGAGTATTCAGAAGGAATTGGGTCAAAAGGAGACACATCAGGTGTTTCTCCTTGAATTACGCGGGATTGCTCAAAGGAAGGTCGGAGGTTCTTGGGAGCGGTTTGGTTCAGATCCGAGCAAGAGAGACTCGAATGAACCTCCGGCCTATGTCTAGACTCAGATGACCTTACAGGTCGCAAGTATGTCCGTTCTTTTGACGACGTTCCGGCTGAACTTGGACCTGTAAGGGACGTTGAGGGGTTTAGGGTTGTATTGTCATCTTCTACAAAAACCTGACGAAGACGAAATTGTGACGCCACTGTCATTTGAAAAGGTGCGTCTGGTGGTAGTTTAGTATCCATATCTAACGTGTCAAAATCTTTTAACATTTCCCAAAACGCTTTAGTAAAGTCTCTATTTGGGTGTATCCCATCTTTATTGTAACCATCAGCTCCCAATGAATATACTTCGTTCTTAGGATTGACCAAAAGCTGATACTGACTATAGAAATCTCGACGAACCAGTCTTAACGCATCTGTCATTGACAAAGTGCGTTTACCTTTCCATTGCAAAGCAGAAGTGTGGAGTCTAAGTAATTCATTATGAACCAGGATAGTATCCCTGTTCAAAACCTTAGGATCAGAATGTTTGAAGCTATTATACCATTCCTGAACTTCCTCCGGTGCATGTGCAATATACCTATGAAAATTATAATACGGAAGGTCAGGTAATGCAGGCAAGACAAGAAAAACTTTCATCTTAGGATTAACTTTATAAGCCATTTGATAGATGCCTTCTATAATAGGGACAACGTCCTCTGCTCTAAAAGTTACATCTGGAAGGGTTATTTTATACTCTTTATTTTACCGGCAAATAAATCATTTGACGATATGCCATTCGGAAGACGGAGAACACCAAAAGATGAGTCGTGTCTGGTGTGATATGTGTATTAACACACCGAGGGATGTCTTCAAAACGGTAATACATGGCCCTTTTGAATTGAAAGGTATGTTTCTTTGGGTTCGAGTATTTCTGGTCATATTCGGCCTCCAAATGGGACATCATGGAATGGCCAACAAAAAGTATCTGAAATGTATAATACTGGAGATTAAATTCTCATAATGGCACACTATAAGATAATATGATAAAAAAATTTCTTTAGAGCCTCCCCCCATTTTGGTTTAGCAGCAAGTTTAATAAGGATAGTATAGATAAATTCATAAAAAAAAACAAAAAAAATTTAACATTTATTGACAAAAGATTTTTTTACGAATATATATATAAAAATTGATGTTATGCCCATGTCGCTTTCTTCTATTCTTCCTTTTCAGGTATGTAGTCTTCTTCTTTTCCAGTGTGGTCTACAAGAGTTGGTCCATCCTCCCAGAACATCACACGACGAATTGAAAAGATGATCACCAGGCTGATCCATCCTGCCAGACATCACTCGAGGAATTGAAACGATGATCATCATTTTTCCTGGTTAATTTCAGTTTTTCTGGTTAATTTCAGTTTTTTTCTTGTTAATTTCAGTTTTTCTTTAGGTTAAAATTTCTCAGTCAAATAGAAATGATTTTTATTCATATTTTACTTTACAAAAAAAATAAAAACAACAAAAAAAATTTATTTATTAAACAAAAGTACAATTATTACAAAACCCAATTTAAACACAAAAACACTTACATGATAAACAGATTTTTAGTATTTAATTTATGCCTGTTCTTCAGGTCCTTCTTCTTCCAAGTGTTCTTCTGTAACTGTATGCCTTCTTCGTCTTCTCTCCAAGACACGGGGTTGTACCCAGGGTTGTGTATTTTCTTCTAGAGAAGATCTTTGGCGTGTACGAGAGGCTATAGACCCTGTGAACCCTGATTCATCTAGTCTTCCCTCCTCGCACACCCTTGTAGATAAGGTTGGTGCCCATCGCACTGTTTTTCTTTTTCCAAAAGTAGTTTGAATAGAGGGTGGTGTTTTAATTGGAGACTTGTCCAATTCTAGAAATTCTTTGATTATTGATGCGGTGTGTCCCGATGGGATCTCTGGGATCTCTAGTTGAGTAGATGTAGTATCTGAAAGTGTGGAAAGTTCCAATTTAGGTATATTCATATTCATTGTAGGAGTAGATGTTGTTTCTAAAGATTCCAAAGGAATAATGTTGTCGTAAGGATTCTGGGCTTGTGGAGAGCCCATAAAGCTGGATCTTGACGATAAATCCTCCATGGATAACCTTCTAGCCTGTCTTTGAGGCACTACCATCTGTTCTCTATCTTGAGTTACAGTAATAGGAGTATAAGAAATGTAAGTAGGAGTTTCCATTGTATCGGGAGGTGAAATATGCAATATAGGTGAATTATTAATTAAAAGCGGTATCACCGAAATCTGCTCCGGTGTCAGAAACAAATTCCCCAAATGATATGATGAGATATCACTCAACTGGTCGTTCTCTATCAAATACTCCTTATCGTATGGAGATGTTGATCGCACATTACCTGGATCCATAATTGGATTTAAGGAATTCGCTAACAAGATACTCTGATTCAGGTGATATATTACATTAGAGAAATCCGGAGATGGAACATCCGGAAATCCCAAAAACTCT
>JABUQX010004592.1:0-20000 GCA_015478945.1 Trachelipus rathkii
GAGACAGAGAAAGACGAGATTCGGCTACATAACCTATCAAAGGTTTGCGAGATCACTTTCTGAGAACCCGTATTCATTATATCATCCAACAAAGATATAGTGTTTAACAATATATTATCTACTACATTATGTACAAGATTACGATCCTAACAAGACATAGGCATTTCGTGGAGCTAGCTGAGTTTTATTCATCCACTCTGCAGTCCTAATTCTATCATGTGATAAACTTAGCTGTTGACTCCAACGTATATCAACATTCCATTTGACCCTTTTCAGTACCTGACACTCTATTAATCTTCCTTATATTATAATTCAGTGAACCTAGAGATCACATTCTAAAACAGGTTGTATGATCTAGAGTCTACACAATGGACTCTATTTAAGTTAATTGCTGAGTCCACAGATTCACTAATTATTTTATTATAGAAAATTCTTTTATCATCTTTCTTGCTTGTTGTCAAGGGCAACACTACGCAAAAGATAGAAAAAGATCAGCGGATGCGGAAGCGGATCAATTATATTACCTAAAGCTGACGGATGCTGTGATAAGTACGGGAGGGATCCTAACTGTATACATATAATATAGAAACGTATATCACTACACAAACCTATTTATAAATTATGATTAAATAATATATATATAATAATATATCGAAGAAAAAAAAATCTAAATTTATTAATATATTATCAATATATTATCAAGAAGAATAACATATATATATATCATAATATATATTATACTATGTTATAGTTAGTGAGCCGGGTAGAAATAATTAATAGAGGGTAGAGTATATATGATATGGTAAGGTAATAGTATATATAGAGCATGAGATACCTACCATATCCACTACCGAAGAACATCACTAGACCTTGTCTACGTCATTCTCAAATTAGATAACTAATATTACATCAATCCATTATATAGCTAATTTTCATGATGATGCCACAAACGAGAATCGAAGTACATCGTTGAAAAATAAATATACTTGTAAAAATTGATATTATAATTAATTATTATTATAAACGAGGCATATATAAAAAATACTTAAATAAGATGCATAGTAAGCAGTCATCTTATCTCGCTTCATATACATCTTATTATAGGAATTATATATCTAATTAAGAAAATATTTTAGAAAGGAAAACAGTAATTAGAAATAATAATGTAAAATACAATTATAAGCAAAATAATAATATATCCTGAGGAAAAGTAGAAAGAGGTAACTATAGCATTTATATTAATATTATTGATAGCTTGTTATATATTTAGATCCAGCCTGGACGATGAGTGTATTATATTATAATATTGATGATCTTATTATCACACCTATAATATGGGCATTAACGCCTTGGATACGAATAAGGTAAAAACAATTAACTTAATCTTTGACATTAACATTACAATCATGTCTAGCAACAATTTAGTAATATATGCTTTTAAAAAAGGTGTGACATCGATATATTAACTATTTTTAAATAAGATTATATAGATTTATTTAAATTGAGCTTTGTTCTTGTATACAAAAGTTGAGGAAAATTAATTGGATATGAGAGCTATTTACTTATAGTAATCTGCGATTATTAGATCCAGACTAAATTTTTCGAATCGTCTTGAGATAAAGTACCTTGTATGGGCAGAGATAGTTATATTATGACAGTACATATTTATTTAGATTATGGAGGCTAGGAAATCAATTTATCGTAAATACATGACATACATAGTCGACAGTGCGAAAAAAGACAAAAGACATTGCAAATAATTAACAGGCGAACTTATCCAAATCTAATCGCGACCTTTGTCGAGAGGATATCTTATCCCACATGACATGAGGAGTTGTAAGCCGATAAACAATTGTATATGCCATGTTATCGAGTACGCCAGCATTGTCTAGTTAATTGAATCAGCTAGACATATAGATTAGTTAAAGTAGCAAGGCAACAATGATGAGAACTAACTGCTAATAGAATTATCTATAAAAAAGCAAGTAGGTGTAGCCGAGAGGAACAAAAGGTCCTGGATATTGGCAACAGAACAGAAAAGAAATAAACCCAGTTGAAAGTGTATATTTGATAATTAAAGGTAATAAGAGACTAATAGCTGAATTCTCCACAGAAATTAAAATAACATGAAATAGAAACACGATTAATACTACTTAACAATACAGATAAAATAAAATATCATTTTGTCCGTCTCTTCGACATTCGAGCGCGTTGCAAGTGTGTCATAATGGTTAAAGAGTTATTGACCGTTTGAGTACGAAAACCAAAAAACCCGTAACCAATATGTCAATGTCACCCAATGAAAGAAATCCCCTGATTGGAGGCATATTTTATTTGTAACATTATGTAATCACAAAACACTGTCAAGAGCGCATGATAATAAGGAATGGTAATGGACAAGCTAAGAAGAGAAAACAGAGAAAAACATGAACCTGTCAGGAAAGAGAAAAGACGCGTTGACATATTTAAATACAGTATTTACACTCTTTTTAATATCTACACAATATATATCGACATCAAATAGGTATAATCGGCACTACACGTGTAATTATCTAGCTACATGAAGATGATATATTTCCAGTTGCGTATGAAGGAAGACGGCTATCGGAAACAGAAAAGAAATGGAAGAATGTACACCGCATACACGAAATAATAGCAGAACGATGTAAAATCTTGTGTCTGGAGTGTGTTGAAATAAGCAATAGAAGAGCGAACATATCTAGATGAGGCCAAAAAGCATAGTATTTCGCCCTGTCCTCATAAAGTCATGAGTATTAAACAATTGAACAAAGCCCTAACAAAAGAACAGACCAGGAACAATGCGTCACCCATCATAGAAATAAGTTGTTTAAGGTCGACCATGGCAGAATTCAAGAAAATGGCCTCACAAAGAGAATATGTCACCACGCAAAGTAAAGAATACTGCAGGGCAAGCAAACAAACAGATTCAGAATAAAAGAGCATTTTAGCATGCAACAGCTGTGGAGAGAATAGCAAGGGATTATGGTCACAAATGAGGAATAATTCTGTATAGGAATAATAGATGAAACAACAATATTGTCGATACGTCGTGGAGTGGTATCGTGCCAGGAGAAGATTACCCAAGCACCGGCAAACTATTATCGGCTTGCGAGATGCCCTTATTTAATATAAATTCCAGAAAAGCATGGCATAAAACATGGTAAATCGATCACGTCCCACCATAAAATTTAAATTAAAAACACACGATACTGCGCAGTAAGAGATGCGTTACGAAGACTGGTAAGTAGTTGATAAATAACATGCAATTTCCCCTGATGTATGTATCTCTGCCCAACAATACACAGGAGTATCTAACAGAAGACTTAGAATGGAGCAAGATGTTTGTTTGCGTATGGGGAACCGACCTGAAGAAGAATACAAACCAGAATAAATAGAGCTACAAAATGTGAGGATTAAAACATAACAAATAAAAAGGAACTTGAATCAGATCACACTGCTGGAGAGAGTGTACATTAAGATTTATAATTAGTAGCGCGAAAGCGTTCTAGTGAAATCAATGAACATTTGCTTGTCAGTAATATATGAAGCTATAAGCCACCCAAGTCAGGAAAAAGTTATTAGTATTGCTGTTGATGAGCAAGACGAAGAAGCAAGAAACATAATGATCCGGAACAGAACAGCACAACTGGCCCATTGGTGTCGTCACCGATCCATTGATAAGGATTACAATGTACGTGAAATGAATGGTCTAGCCCCATTAAACCCAATCACCTGACATAACATCTTAATAGCTTGAAGACGTATATCAGCCAGCACACAAATCCAATCATTCAATTTGTCTAACACACGAAGAAGACTCTTAGCTAGAAGAAATAGTGCCTGAAAAGTAAGTGCGAGGTATAGCAGGCTTAAGAAAGATCTAATAGTGCGTATCTCAGAGTCGGGTATTTGTGCAACTAAAAAATCTGTTTATATTAATTCAGCAAGGGCCACCAACACAAAATTGCAATGACTATAAATAATAGTGCCGCGGATATTTGAAAGACTGCACAGCCGGGGGCCCTTAAGGCCATGCAAGGTGGCTAACTAAATCTAACAGACTGCTTCGATTGTACGTATCTGATGATCTGAGGCGTTTGGTACAATTCGTACTGAACTTCTCATGCCCCCATATGGTTCTATATCCGCTCGCATCCCTTCTGTCAAGATGGTGCAAAGAATTTCACTGATGGTGATCCAACGAGTAGTCAAAAACTTTCTCACTGAGGATCAGAACATGCATTTCTACCAGTCGACTATGCATAAAACAGACTCAATGCTAAAATTTCAGTACATGTACATATCCAGCAAAAACAGTGGATGCCACAGTACTGCGTAGCTTGGTGTTGCAGATGAAATCGGGAAAACAAAAGAAGATTAGTTCATGGTCAACTAAATTCTTCAAGCAAGAGAAGGAAAATTTCCTCACCAATGTCGCAAGTTCACCTGCTTTGATAGAAGGCAGCTAAACGTCAATCTCAACGCCACTTCTCCTACATGGAACTGATAGACTCGGGGAGTACTCCTATCACCCCCCATCCTCTTCTTGATGGATAATAGTGATGGATATTCTTGGTTAAGTAATCAACAGAATTCTGCCTACCAAAGAATTCCTGTGCACTTAACGGAAGCAATTTTTCCAATTGTCGGATTTGTCCTGAAAAGCCAGAAATGCAAAGATAGTCAATGAACAATGAGTTATCTGAAAGTCCCAAAAAAGGCGGCAAGAATTTCGAAACACTAAGTGCGGAATATGGATGCTATAAAGTAAAATTAATAAAAAAAAATACTTTCTCTCGCACGAGTAGAGAAATAAGCTGATACTCACCCCTACAGAATTTGTGGAATACTCAACTATACAGTATCTCGACCAGTAACAGAAACCACCGATTTCAGTAACGGGCGAGCGACAATATAAACTCAAAGATTTCCTAAGATGAATTTGTACATATGCAAAGTTGTTTAGTAAGAACAATGTTAAGCCCAAAATAAAAAATATGTAAACGAAATTTAAAGCATATAACTATCGTCACTTATATACTGATCTCAGATGTGACGCGCATAAAGATCAACCATCCGAAATGCCACAGCAAGTCATCTTTTAATTACAGCAGCAGGAATTCGCTTTTGTCTATAAATACCACAAACTTGCTAAAATCACAGCTTTTGGGGTATGTAAAAAAAAATCTTGAAAGAAGAATACTAATACTTTTACAAATTCATTATCAACAAAGTTTAGTTTATCTGGGAAGCCCGTATCAAACTCAAAATATATCTAAAGCTGTTTCACAAATCGTTAGCACATAACACAACTTATAATGTATATGTTTTCGACACCAGCGTGTTACATTGATACAATCATATATATTATGTATCCACATAAGAAAAATGTATAAATATATATTTAAAAATAGATAATGATAGTAAAATATATGACATAACTCTTCTGCTGTAAAAAGAAATAATTGATTATTAAAAAAAAATTACTATCAAAAAATCTAGCCATGAGCCACAAAATTATTTATAATTTACCACAAAAATCTATTATATTTACAGGAACAACCTCCCTTTCGTGACTTTCTTAGAGAAGCATCAAAATAATAAGTTCTGCGAGTTAATTGCTTATCAAGAGTTGACTACCATTTAAACTTTATCTTGATTCTTCATTTATTCATTATATACTCTGAGTTAAATTTTCGACACACAATGATATAATTATATATATATATCAATTAGGAAATTATTTCATATTATCATTATTAAAACACAGCAGCTTAGAAACAGAGGTGTTAATTAAACGCGAATCCGAGAGAATATTAGGTCTATAAGAATAACTCTACACTATCAAGTATATATATGAATAAATTAAAGATAATGTTGAAAGAGCAGACCGACTAATGCGTGAATAGAACTACGAGAGTTATAAAAATGGGCTCGGCGTATAATATTCTCACATAAAGGAAAATGCCTAGGAAAGATCGATGAGATAAACAGGAGGTTTACAGCGCAACTAATAACAACGCAAACTCCTGCACCAGACCACACACCATAGAACATCATCTCCCCCCACCAACTAGATCATACACCAAGTCAGTCCGAACAAGCACATCCGCATCACTAGACTAAACTAGGATAGGCAATGAGAACGGTCGTGTTGAGGTAAGTAGTCGACGCTTACTGTCTTAAGTGAAAAAGTAGGGTGGCACACACGTGGCTAAAGGTCAACCCACATTATTATCAGACCGAGATGCATATCTAGGTAGAAAGGTTTTCGACCCTGAGAACTCTGTTAACGCCTCACTTACTGCCGGGCAGGAATACGGTGCCTTTCGAGCCAATCTAGACAAAATACCACTGTGAAAAAGAGAAAAGTAAAAGATAGAGTGAATAGAGAAAGAAGAAAAGAAAATATTGAATAAAATTGTAGAATGACGAAACAAGGACATTTCTTTAAATCATTGAAAATTCTTCTTACCTAGTTAGGTTAACTCCTTTGTGAAGATAAAAATTTTTCGGTAAATTAAGTGAAAGATTGATAAATAGTTGAGCTGGTGAACTTATCAATTTGTTTAATTAATTCCAGAAACGCTTTTGAAAAGCATGTAACAATAAGATAATGATAGTATTTGTGATATGGTATATATATATATTATATATATAATATTATATTATATAGACATATATATATATAATATATTAGGATGCAGACTCAGTGAATATTTTGAGCCACTAAGATATAGATTGCACTATATATTAAATAGGTCTACACATGACTCAAAATTACTGGAGAGTATGTAACTAAGATCATATAATATAATATATAAATAATTATATATATAATATATAATATAAATATAATATAATTATATAAAATATAATAATATAATACTATAAATTAACTAATTAATTTTTTGCTCAATAAGGCCGCCAGAGTATAATATATATAAATATCAAATAGTCATATATATATACTATATATAATAAATATATTGTATATATTAATATGTAATTATAATATATATTGATATAATATAAATATCTGTGAGTTACAATTTTGAATTATTTTTCTGTGTTGATTGACAGATAATAAAATATAAATATAATATAAATATAATATAATATAAAATATAATAAATAGATACGTAATAAACCTAGTAAAACAAATTTTTGACATGTTGGCTATCTTTGTAAGCTCGTGATGACCAACATAACCAGTTCTGCTGCTGAATAGTCTTGATGACAATTTATTAATTAAATTAGGTATAATATATATATAGAAATTTATATAATATAATATCATATAATATAATTAATATATAATAGTATATATATATATATATAAGTATATATATATATAATATAAGTATGTTTCTAACCCAATGTTATAAAACTTGTTAATTTATATATAAAGCTAACATTAAATATTAAAAATTAAAATAATATGAAACATATTGTTTGAACATTTTTCTGATATTCAGTTTAACTACCAATGAAAAGGGTTAGCTGACTGTTGCAGACTTCAATGGTGGGAAAAAAAGTATTACAATAGAATTAGTCGATTTGAGATAGCATACTGGCGAAGCAGAAAAAAGTTTGCGAAATTGAGAGAAATTTGATAACGGACTGGCGAAGCAGGAAAAGTTGCGAAATTGTGGAACTGCGATAGCGGACTGGCGAATCAGAAAAAAGTTGCGGAATTGCGAAGCGGAACTAGTTCAGCAAAGTTAGAGGATCATAGGAGAAATATTACTAGTATTTCAATCCAATGTTTATTTCCGGACCAGTCTTGTGTGTGTAGGTGCAGATGTACAAATAATTCCCGGCCAAAAAATAAACATATTCTCTTTGCTTTATATTTTCAAGTTAAATCCAAAGTCATATGATATTTTTAATATATTATTATCGTGGTTAAATTTTTTTTCAGGAAAATGACAAATATTGTGTTTTAACAAACTATGCCTGGATTAGTTCTTATGCTCGAACAACGTCAAAAATAGTTTTAAACCGAGGGAATAAAACCTATATTACAATTCTAAAAGGGCATGATCAAGAAAAATTGTCCGACAATATCCATCTTTTCTGACCTTACTGGTATATACGGTGAGAGGAATTGCGAACTGCGGTATAAAAACTAAAAAATGAAATAAAATTATATATAGTACATAAATTGTGTAACTCACATAAGTGTCATTCTGCTGCTTGGTTATTCAATAGACTTTTTGGTCCTTGAGGAAGTTCTATTAGGGTTTAAAGAATAAGAAATAACTCGCCTTGTCGTTTATCTAAATTATACATAACTACCTTATAGTTTCACTTTGAATAGTGTAGTAAGGAGATAAAGAGACTAGAGGACAGGTTGATAAGTTGAGAAAGAAATTACGATTACCTCCTAACACCCTTACAGTTTTTTATTATAACCTTGAGTCACAAGCACACTTAATAAGACCGCTATTGATTTTGAAAGTCGACTATTTCAGTTTGTAATAATTCTAATTTAATATACTCCAATATTGCAAGAGCAAATTCTACAATATTATAAGAATAATATAAGTTGATACTTAGGACTTTTTTATACTAAATATTAATAAGTACTAACAATAAAATAAAATAGATACAGTTAGATGAAAAGTAAATATAAAGCTTTTATAGACTAAAAAACTACTAAAATAGCAAATAGAGATATATACATGTGGAAGAATAATAAGTTGTTATAGCGCCTACAAAAAAGTTGCGGTGCCCACCTCTGATATATATGAATAATATGTATATATCTATATATATATATATATATAAAATATATATATATATATTAGATATATATATGATCTATATATATATATCATATATATATATAATGATAAAATTATATTATAATTATATAATATACTATAATATATACTATATTCATATAATATTAATATATATAATTATATATATAATATATATAAATAAATATAATATAATAATATATATATATATAATAAATATATATAAATTATATATAGTATATATATATATATATATATATATATAATAAATATATATTGCTTTACTATCCGAAGGTGTTGTTGACTTTAATGGAACACTGTCCAATTTAGCTTTTCATATATGCATTTAGACTGAATACGATCAATTCCTTTTAATCATCAATGATCACAATCTTTATGAAAACATGCACAGTTGGAAAATATAAAGGAGATAAGAGTCTTTGACAAACGTACGAAATCTGAGAACGTAACAAAGACTATAACAGCCACACTGATAAATCCTTATGAGATCACACAGAGAGTCGAGGAAGTAAAAATGAGAGGACAATATTTACTAATCTGAAAAACCCAAGCAGTTAACACAGCCATAACAAAAATGAAGCCTAGCTAAGAAAAAAGCAACGTATAGTATAGATAAATTGTGCAAATACAAAATATACTAGACTAAAAGTAAAAAATATTACTTAATGATACATTCTAAATGATTGACGAACTGATGAATAAACAGGATGGGGAAGATTTAAAAGTTATGCATTTTTTAACATCCAAGACAAATGTGAGTAATTTGTTAACGGAACGTGTTAAAAAAACTTAGCCTTGGTCTGTCGGCTACAGTAAACTGATAATTAATTTAGTAATTTTAAATAATAACTATATATATATGACTAGTACTTCTTTAAGCTATCATCATGTAATGAAACCCAAAAACCTAGCGAGCTATTATGACTAGTTATAGAAAACATATTACAGACCAGATTGCGTCCATCACTGCCTAAAGACAACAGACAATCAATTACTATATTAATGAAGCCTAGTATCACATTAAAACTTGCTACTAGTCAGACACCTAAATAAGATAATAAATGTAGTTATAACACAAGGTCAGGTTAGAGAAACAACCAACATTTGCAGTTAACCTACAACATTTCCTTCGATATACAAATAAAGGAAATGTAATTGACATTTTTCAAACATCAGTGCAGAGGTGTGTTCTCCCAATTTTATAAAAATAACTGGATATACTCCAAAAAATTATAATGAAATAATAAAATTATTGCTCTCTTTGAGAAAAAAAGTTGCAGCCTCTCAGTTATTAAAAACCCATAGGATTTTCTTATAAAAATAGGTCTTTTTTTTTTTTTTAAAAATAATCATATATATACTCTAAAAGAATAACAATGAAACTTAGAAAAAATGAAAATGATTTAAGTTATGAAAGAAAATTACAGCCTCTCAATCGTTTAAAATTTCCTATAGGCTTTCTTATAAAAAAATAGTGGGCCTTGCTCCTTTAAGGGCTATCCTAGTTCAGGTTATAAAGCTTTGTTAAGTATAGCAATGATTTTTCTGTGTATACTGTAGCCAACAAAACTTAATCATAACCTAAAATAGAGCCTGAAATGAGACTAACTTGAAGGGATCAAAATGAAAAAGTCTGAGATTTTAAAAACTTTGAGAGGCTGTAACATTTCTTAACAGAGAGCGATGATTTCATTTTCATGTATTCTTGCATATTATTCGTCTTTTTAGAGATATCCTAAATTTTTATAAAAAATCGGGGTGACACCCTCTGTACTCTATAAGGGTAAAATAGAATAATAAAAACGTGATGACCGCATCTGTACTACTACACCATAGATGATAATATCTTAATATTAATATTGCTGAGAACTTGCCTAACATATATGGCTTAATTTACTGTAGAGCTTATTCTAAAATATAGCGTCTGGCGGTGACTCTGACATCTTAGGCAATAAATTGGTCCCGACTCTCCCCTAATGCAGTTTTTGATTTTTTTTTTTGTAACTCACGGCCCTATAGAGTCGGCCATAAGCACACAAAAAAATAAAATTAATTCTAATAAAGTTTTATTAAAGTTTTAAATAAAGCTCCTTCAGCCTGAACGATGGAGGGGTGAAGCGGAAAACCATTGAGGGGTGACTCGGCCCATCTGTTTAAATTCGTCTTTACGTATAATTTTAGTTTTATAGGTTTTCATTTTACTAATAAATAGATTTGTAACTCATATTAAATAATGCGTCAAAAAATAAGTAAAAAATGTCAATAATGATAATAAAAAAGAATAAAAAAAGGTGTTCCACAAAAACATGCAGATCTAAAATTTGCACTTTCTGGATCGTTATTTTTATTAAAGATTCATTTTTTAAAAAATTTTCACTTAATATAAAATTAATTTGTATATATTAAAATAATTATACGTAATAAAAATATCAATAAAATATAAAATACGAAAAACAAGTGGTGGTCCGAGTCACCCTTTCATCAATTTTTACGGCGGGTGAATCAGACCAAGTTAGGCCCTGTTTTGCCACAAATACTGTTTGGATCAAAAACTTAACTTTGCAGTTTAAAGCTAACATACCGTACTCAACATGATTAAAATATATTATAAATCGATCATTAAATAACTACTTTAAACGAAGTTAAAAAACCACATTTTTCAAGAAAGTGAAATTCATGAGACATTGTTAACCCATTTGTCCTAACATTTTTAAAAAATAAAACTTTCTTGAGAATTAAAGATGATCTAAAATAAAACTTGTAGGACTAAGGCGTGGCTATTTCCCCCGAAAATTTGTTTTTTATTTTTTTTTAGTATTGTTTTTTTTTATAGAGTGGACCGAATCACCCTCTGAAGAGGCGGGCCCGGTCACGCCGCCCGAATGCTAATGGTTTTTAGTCTTAAAATCTTGCTCACATTTATAATACCACCTTTTATTATTATTATTATTATTATTATTATTATTACTATGACTCATTAATTGTTTGTATAAATTATATATATATATATTAATATATTATATATTATATAATATATATAATATCTATCTAATAATGGTATACTATATAACTTTTTCTTAATCATCAATATGAATTACTATTAAAAATTCTAAAATTTAACAAAAAAATACAGTTTATAAAATATTACTTTACATCAAATCTAAAAGCTGTTAAAATGTATTTTTGATAATATAAATTTATTTTTCGATATTTATCTCTATCTATTTTGTTTGAAGCGTAGGCTGGATCAGTAAAGATGGCCTAGATTGATGATTTTATAAATGAATTTATACTTTAATTAAATGTAAATTTACTGACTTTGCTTTCCACTTCATACATTTATCTTTTCAATAACATAATCCATTTCAAGTTCATAATGTGAATACTAAGTAAATGCAAGGTAATCAACCTAAACTACGTAATAATTCTAAATATAAACAGTGGACTTAAGTAAGTTAAACTTATTGTGTCCATATGTACAGACTGGACAAATATTTTCTTTTAGACATTGGAATATATGAATAGGGTACTAGTTAAACCTCAATAAACTAGAATTTTGTTGTATCAAGGAATGTAGACAGGAAATATATTCAAATTTATAAAAAGTTTAATATGTCTATAGAAAAATATTTAGGCTAAATAGTTTACCAGTTTTTAGTATTACAAAATTATACTATCATAGTACTTTTGGACTGCCAATTTTTTTTCAGAAACAATAAAATACTAATATTGATATCAATATACACTGAAAAAGTAAATTTCCGACCACTCATAAATTAGGGGTAGGATAGCACCACCCTATAGATAAAAATGTATATGTGCAATGCATTTTCGTTTCCTTATTATTTTTAGAGTACAACAAAAAGTATTGAAAATACAAATGCCTGGCACAGGAATATTTGTCTTTATGGTGTGGAGTCCTCCATACCCCTTGACCTATAGTGGTGGTGATTATATTCTTTTGGCCATATTGATATCAATATTTATTGATAGTTTTGACTTAATATTGATATCAATATTCACACTAATCTAAATAAAGAATGATGGCCTTTTTCTATAGTAACAGTGTACTTTTTAATTTTGAAAACTCGTACCGTAGTTAAATATTTTACTTCAGTTTCTTTTTATTAAACTTTTTATAAATTAAAACATATTTTTTTATCTGTATTTATTGATCTGAATGAAATTCAATCTGGCAAAATCTTGCTTGACTCTCAAAAATTGACCTTTCTAATTTATACCTTATCCAGTAGATCCGATTTTAAAAAATCACAAGGGTGTGCTAAGACTTTCAGACGAATAAAAAATACTTTGAATCATGATCTTTTGTTTGTATTTAGGCTACGTTTTTAGATATTTTTTTTGCATCATAAATTTAACTATTGAAGTTACTAAGAATATTAGAGAGAGACCTTGGGTCTACTTATTTTAAATGTTTAATTTTATAAATTTGAAATGTATTAAAGATTTTTCCTCTAAATAAGTGAAATTGGGTACTTGTGATTGAGTGATGATTTATTAAATAAGCTTACTCTTATATAAATTACTAAATGGAATAATAAAGGTATGTTGTAAATTGTGAAGTAGAACTAAGAAATATGTTATATAATGAGCGAATTCAAATGTTATAGCTTAGTGACCACAATAGATATTAGCTATTAACTTTTACTGTGAAGTGACTTAATTACGAAATGAGCCAATGTCATACATATGCAAAATGATTATAAATATTTGATTGTATGATTCTACTTAAATAATAAGCAAATTTACATAAATTCTTCAAGCTGGTTTTTGCGTAAAAAGTCTAAAGGGAGAGCATGTAAAACACTCTTGTTTGAAATATCATGCTCTTTAAATACTTTATTAAGGAAACCTATTTCCTTATAGAAAATGAGGTATTGCTTGAAAAATACATTGGAAGGGTCAATCAAATAATCATCATTGATATTTAGTAGAAATTGCATCAAATTTTAGTAATTGTTGTAATCATTTAAAATTTTATAAAGAGCTATTCGTATAGAGATATCGGAGATGGGACTATAATACCTAATAGTCACGCATAGTACAGAATGATAAATTAACAAGTTTACAATGAGTTATAGAGTTGACAAACATAGTAGCGATACAGGGAGAGACGACTCCGACATAAACAAATGTCTACGCTACTATTTGATAAGACGCTGTTAATTCATAATAATAAGAACAATTATCTTATCACGCAAACTAGTAGCTACTTACTGTATTTGTGTCATGATTTTATCATTGATTATTATTTTTTTTTTTTGATATCCCAACCTAACCTAACCTGATATAACTCCTGTGACTGTAAAAAAAATCAGTTACTAAATTGTTTCTCTTCTAGGCTACTGAATGAATGAAATTTCCAATGCTTATAGAAGACTTAGTAGGATGTATCATCCAGATAAACATACAGATCCTCAGCGGAAAAAGGAAGCAGAAATTTTGTTCAGTAAAACAAAGAAGGCATATGAAGGTAAATTAACATTCTTTAAATATTTGTTAAATTTTTACATTAAGGGTAGGCTACCTATTTTAGAACTAAATAGAAGTAGGCTTTAGTATGAAAGGTTAAGAGTTTATCTTTCAGATTTAATATTTGTATTTCTTGTTTAAAAGTAGCCTATTTGATTTTAATTAATCATTTTCAAAGTTGATTTTGGCTATTCATACTGCCAGTTAACTTGGGCAATTGCTTACTTGTGCTAAAAAAATTAAAAATATCTTGATATAGGCTATTATTTTCTGTTCATTAAGGTTTCCTATAATAGACATTTAATCTTTATATTCATATTTTGCTCTTGTTGATTCAAATAATTTTCCACTTTCTTGCTGCAAAATTCAGTTTTTGAAGAAATGAAGGTTTTCCTATATTAGTACAATTGTACATGATTTAATTTAATACAGTTGCAATTTAAATAGTGGTAGAAGTTGTAAGTATGATAGTATTTATAGGCTACCTAATAAGTGATTATTCTGTCTTTTGTTAATGTACATCAATATTTTCAAAGTATTAAAATTTATTATGTCAATTTTAGAGATTTCAAACATTTATTCGATTTCAAAGGTCAGTATAAAACTATTTTTGTTACACAATATTGGAAAAGTTTATTCAGTATATAATTTTTTTTCTTTTGTAATTACTGTTCATTCATGTTAGCTTATATATATATATATATTATATATATACAGGAACTGATATATTATATATAACTATATATTATATAAAATATTAATCATATACTATAATTATATATATATACATATAATATATTATAATATTACAATATATAGTATTATATATAATATTATTATATTATAATATAATATAATTATATAAATATATATATAAGCTTTGAGAGATCCTCATTTACGAGCAATTTATGACAACCTTGGCACTGCTGGTCTTGAAACTCAAGGATGGGAAATTGTTCAGAGGACCAAAACTCCTCAAGAAATTAGGGCAGAATATGAACAATTGGCAAGGTGTGTTAAAGATGTGTGTAAAACTTTGAATCACTCACCTTTGTACATTATTTTGGTTATGAATTTAATTGCATTTTGAATAGTCTCTATTTATTTAATACATTAGGGATAGAGAAGAGAGAAGAATTCAGCATAGGACAAATCCAAAAAGCTCCATTACTATGAACATAAATGCTACAGAACTCTTTAATTCCTATGATGATGAATCACCCTATTATGATTTAAGGTTAGTGTTATTATTATCTTGTGGCCTGATGTAATTTTCTTGGTCTTGTTTATATCTGTTTATTGTAGTGTGTAAATTTAATGTGGAAATATAATAAAGTATATAACAGTATTGTCATAAATCATGTAACCTGCTCTTGAAGACTTCTTTATATTTGTTTATAATAATGTTATAAATTTAATAATAAAAAAAAAAAAGTAAATAGGAATATTATCAAAAATTTTATGAGACTTCAACTATTTTTCTTTAAATAGGGACCTTGTAGGACTTCCACACATTGAAATAAGTGGTATGTCTATAAATCAGTCCATTGAAGCTCCTTTGACTACCAGAGATACGGCCATCTTTTCAGGTATGCATCATCGCTTTTGTAAATGTTAAAAAAAATTATTTTTGAATTAACACCTAAATGAGGCTTTTTATGTAATTAGTTTAAATATTAAAATTTTCTTTGTCATTATTGGATTTCATGTAAATGTTTTGATTACTTATCCAGTTTTAAAACCAGAGTGATTTATAGGCAATATATATAATATAAATAATATTATTAACATATATATATATTATATATATATAATATATATATATATTATATATACTATAATATTATATTAATATATATAATATATTATATATATATACGTATTATAGTATAAATAATATATATATAATATATATATATATATATATATATATATATATATATATATATATATATTTTATATATATTTATATAATTTATATATATATATAATTATATATATATATATATATAATTATATATATATATTCTAATAATAGTTGTATCTATTAGGAAATTTATCTAGTCAAAATGGAACTGGACACGGAGGTGTTAATTGTTGTGTAAGACGTGTCCTTTCAGAAAAGGGTTGGGGTGAAGTTGAGTTTGGAGCGGGTAATGGTGTTAATTTATCCTTGAAAGGCTTCCGAAATTTTTCTAGAGGATTTTTTGGTAATGGGTCAATCGTTGGCCATTTTACTCCAACAGGTGTTCGCCTTGGAACAGTAGCAAGTATGATTTTTTAATATTACCCAAAACTTTAAAATATTATTTTTTGATGTAAAAATTGCTATATAAATTGCTAATCTTTATATTGTAATTGTCAGCTTTGGCCAACCAACTTGATAAACACACTGTTGGTTATTTAACTTGGAAGACAGGAATGCAAAGCGGCATGAGTACAATGATTATTAGAGATACAAATAAATCTCATATAGTTTGTTCATTATATTTTGGAATTCCTCATACATACTGTGCCCTCTCTTTTACACGAAAGTTACCAGAAAGAGAAACTAAATTTAAAATTACTGGAAAGTAAGTGATTGAATTTTGTGTACTTTGAATTTTAAATATTATAACTTTCTTTGTCTGACAATTTTTTATGTTTCAGGGCTGGTACATTTGGTGCAATACTCGAATATGGAGCTGAAAAAAAAGTGTCTAGGCATAGTTCATTAGGAGCTACTATGTCTGTCGGCATTCCTACTGGAGTCATTTTAAAGATTAGGTTATTTTCATTTTATAAAGCTATTTGGTCTTATTGTGTCAGTAATATAGAGGAGGCTGTTTTTCTATCTGGAAATATCAGTGTGTTATTGGAATATGAAAATCTTCATTTGAAATATTAAAATAATCGATTGTTGTAGTGTGATTTGAATTAATTATACAAAAAAGTGAAATAATTTGTGGGAATTTGGTTTGAATATAGAAACAAAGCAAGAAATTTTATAAATAAATTATTAAACATATTTTTAATTAAACTATGGCAGACAACCATACCCCCTCACAAAACCCCGCCATTCACTCCTATTATGCACCTTTTTTCTCGCCCCTACCACACTCGCATTCCTTTCCATCAGACATTCCTTTTCTGACTCAATCAACTTTTTCTTCAGTCTACCAGCCGGTTGATTCCCATCACTCTCATCACTATACATCCACTTAACCAACTGACTATCATCCATCCTTTCCATATGACCAAACCATTTTAAAACACTCGTTTATTCTCTCATTTACGCTCTTCACACCACACAACTCCCTAACAATATATATATATATATATATTATATATATATATAATATATATATATATATATATATATATATATATATATATAATATATATATATATATAATATATATATATTATATATTATTATATATTATTATATATAATATTTTATAAATGGAGTCGAAAGTGATTGGTTTAATATTAATAGCGGAGAGTGAGGCAAGGATGTGTTATGTCTCCCAGATTATTTGTACATGAATGGGGTTATGAAAGAATTGAAGAAGGGAGTGGCAGGGGAAGATGTTAGAATGATAGAGAATGGAAGAGAGTGGAGGGTGCTTGCTTATTGTATGCGGATGATTTGGTTTTGTGTGGTGAATCTGAAGAGAGTTTGAGGGGATTGGTAGAGGTGTTTGGCAGGGTGTGTAAAAGGAGGGGTTTCAAAGTAAATGTAGATAAGAGTCCGCTGTGTGAAGTCATATTAGATGGTGAGTAACTGGAACAAGTATCTGAGTTTAAATATTTATATGTTAGATGAAAAGGGAACAGATGATGCCGAATGTAGTTGGAAAGTTGTGAATGGTAGGAAGGTGGCGGGTGCAATTAAATAATTGGTGGATGTGAAGGGACTAAGTCTTGAGTGCGGTAGGGTTTTGCATGAGGGTATGCTGTTACCTGTGTTTATGTATATTAGTGAAACTATGGTCTGGAATAAGAGGTATAGATCTTAGGTACAAAATGTTCAGATGGACAATCTTGGGGGCATGTTAGGTGTGATTAGAATTGATATAATGAGGAATGAACGCATTAGGGAGTTGTGTAGTGTGTAGAAAGGAGTAAATGAAAAGAATAAACGAGAGTACATTAAGATGGTTTGGTCATATGGAATGGATGGATGATAGTCGATTGATTAAGCGGATGTATAGTGGTGAGTGTGCTGGGAATTAACTGACTAGGACACTGAAGAAAAAGTGGATTGGGCTAGTAAAGGAATGTATGAAGGAGAGGTATATGAGTTTGGCAGAGGCGAGAAGAAAGGTGCATAACAGGAGTGAATTGTGGGGTTTTATGAAGGGGTATGGTTGTGTGCTTTGCCCAAGGGATGAATCCCGCATTGACGAGATATCACAGTGAGGGTCCGGCTGAGATTCGTGAAACCTCAGAGTGGATTTTTCTGACTGCAACGAGGAAATTGTGTTTGGTAGAAATAAGAATGTTCATAATTATTGACTCTTGTAAATTAGAATGAGCAAGGAAACTGATTCTTATGAAAGTTTGCTGAAATGATATAAGCTTGGTATGGAGTGGATGAGGGATTAGGGCGAAAAACATAATTGTGTAATAAAATGAAAATTACTTATTGTATATTGAAACAGAGATAGAAGTATGGATGAAATAAAAAGATTAAAGTCAGAATGAAGCTTAGAGTATTTATTAGAATAGCAAAAAATTGTTCTGTCTGAGCACAGTTAGATCTATGAAAGGGGTAGAAGAGAATAAATTATTTGTTTGTAAATGTGTGTGTGCCTGCTCTATTGATGTGTAATTTAATAACTACAATGTAATTAATTTAATTAATATTACTATTTTAGGCTTCATCGAGCTTCTCAGACATACGCCACATCAATTCTTTTATGTGAGGAACTACTTCCAGCACCTGTTATATATGGTACAGTTATTCCAATTGTAGGATGGTTAGCGCTACAAAAATTAATTATTCAACCTTATCTTAAACAACAAAAGCAAAAAGAACTCCAAAAACAGAGAGAAGCTAATAGATCAAGGTTTGTTTATGTATTTTTAAAATTATATTTGAGATTTAACTCTTTCCATAGGAAATATAATTTTACACTAAAATAAAAACATATCCCTGACCACATTTTCATGTTTTAGTGTTTATACAAATTCACTATTTTCTTACACTATTGTAGTATATGAATATATTGCCGGCACTTTATTATTATACTTGTATTTAACACTGAGCAGATATTCAATTAAAAAGTGCTCGTTTTTAATTGTGTTATTTACACTTCAATATGAATTAAAAACATTTTTTTAAATTAAAAATTACTTTTTCTGTAGTGTAGCCACTTACAAAATTTGCATATTTTTATTGTTTTTAAGTTTAATTTTTTATATTCATATTTTAAATTTTTCTTAATTGATTTCATTTTTTAGGGCCTATTTTGTTTATGTAATATTTTCTTAAATGTATATTATCTTTTTACAATATTTTTGAAGGGTTCTTAGGCCTTTAAAAAAAATAATAAAAATAAAGAGTTAGATAAATGTACCTATTATTTCCTTAGGAAATTACTCCATCATCATCATCCTCCTTCTTTACCCAGATTTGAGGGGAGGTGCGCAACATACACCTGAAAAAAAATCCATCCTAGGGCTTCACAAGACTGTGAAGAATCCTCACTG
>JABUQX010004592.1:25000-30000 GCA_015478945.1 Trachelipus rathkii
ACATACCCTATACTATATATATATATATATATATATACTATATATATATATATATGGACAAAGTTACTTAACGGCCACAACGGATCGCCAGTAGCCTCTATGGTACATAAATGAGATGTTCTAGTGGGCAAATGATTTTTTTTCCTGTGGTTAGGGTGAGGTTAGGTTAGGTTAGATTAGTTTAGGTTGGGTTGGGATGGGTCTAATAAGCAAACATATTTCATTTTGTATAAAAAAAAAAAAGTTCTGTTCCCCTTTAAAAAATCATTTCCTTTTTTGAAAGCCATTCAAACCTTGCCAAACGGAAAAGACAACCCATTTATATATTTATAATTGTAAAAAATTATTATTTCATTATAATAATTAATAAATATTTATCTAACTCTTACTTTAAATAAACTTCTTTGAAAAGTGTCTAATTATTATTTTCCCCTACTTTCTGTAATTTCACCATATATATATATATATATATATATATATATATATATATATATATATATATATATATATTATATATATATATATATATATATATATATATATATATATATATATATATATATATATATATATATATATATACAACCCTGTAGCCTTGCTGCTGCTCTGTATATTTACAGCAAGATAGTGGAGAAACTCCATAAACTGCAATAGATGAAAACAATGGATTCACAAACACTGTTTCCATCTAACCATGACCCCCTTTAAATTACAATTGGATCTGCCAAGTCTGTCCTCCACCCACAACAACCCTCACAACACATACATAACAAAAAATATAAATAATATAAACATATTTATACAATTCAACACAAATGGACCCCACAACAAAACCAAAGAAATTGAAGTCTTTCTAAAGCAACGCAACATACACATAGCCATGATACAAGAAACATACTTACCCGATAACTATCCAGAACCAAAATTCTATGGCTATGATGCCATCTTCTTACCCAAAACCCCCCGAAAACCACACTCTACTAACCCTTATACACAACTCACTATCATACACACACACAACCATACAAACTACAACGACATTAAACGGCAACACCACAAAAATACAGTCCTTCACAATAATGATAAACAAAAAACCACACACTCTAATAAACTTCTACATTCCCCACCACACCT
Source organism: Trachelipus rathkii (assembly GCA_015478945.1). NCBI lineage: Eukaryota > Metazoa > Arthropoda > Malacostraca > Isopoda > Trachelipodidae > Trachelipus > Trachelipus rathkii. Next base: position 26,135 of record JABUQX010004592.1, read on the forward strand.
CACCACAATGTACCAGAAATTACGAACCAAACCTCTCCGAAAACTCCCACCTCCCAAACCTCATAATGGAACGACATACATGCTCAACGCCCAAGAAGCAAACTAAGGGAACCCACATCATAGCCAACCTTGAAACTAAACATCCTAAATAACACAAACAGCCATACTAGAAACCTCAAACCAATCAAATATGCACACCACCAGACAGAACACTATGTTCACCAAATTTAAACACAAAACACCACTGGTCACGCACAAACCGATCTAAGCTCCAGACCACCTACCCATCATCATAAAATGCAAAAAATGTCAACAAACCAAACTACCCACTCGGAAAAACATACACAAACAAAAAAGGAGACTGGACACAATTCACCCAAACATATAGAAAACAACATATATCCCTAAATATCACAAACACATCAGCACTCATTTTAAAAACCATGCAAAAATTTCACCTCTCTAACTCAAAAAAGCAGTTAACAAATTCATCCCCGGAGATTACATCAAAAATACAACTCAGCTACTAACACCTGATAGAACAACTAATCAGAAACAACGCAACTCGCTCAGAAAAATAATACCCACATCCTCAAATGGCAACACAGATTAACACCCTTACCAAACCATAAACTTAACAAATACATTCTTTAAACTCTTAACCTTCTCACCAAGAATATCCAACACACGAATAACACCAGAATGTGGAGAAGAACAATAAATACACTGAAAACTCCAGCCAGCAACAGAAACACACACACTCATGCATCCATAAAAAGAAACACAAACACTCTAAGCCACCAATCCCAACAAACAACACGCAAACATTCTCGCAATTCACTTTGCAAGCAGAGTCAAAAACCCACACACTCTCAAAGCAGGAAATCATCAAAGCCCTCAGAAAATAAAATGCAACCCCCCAACAAGAGAAATAACCACAACTGACCTAAAAACATAGCAAAGACACTTTAAAACTCACCTGAAACTGACCCAGACAACATCTAAAGCAAACACCCCAAACACCTAGGGAACACAACTTTTAACTCAATTAGCATAAATATATAATAGCCCCATCAAGCTAAACTTCATTTCCCCTATCTGGAAAAATGCTCTCATTATACCCAAACTAAAACCAAGGAAAGACCCCTCTGACCCTTCCACATATCACTTGTCAGCTCTACTATCAACACTATGCAAACTACTAGAAAAAAGTACATACTAAACAAAATAACTCCACACATCATCAATCACAAACCCAGTCTGGCTGTGCTTATGATGGGGTGGTCAGGGGGTGAGGAAAGGTTAAGGTATATATATATATATATATATATATATATATATATATATATATATATATATATATATATATATATATATATTACTCTTTCTATATTATATAACATATAAAATATATATATATATATTGTAATGGTCTAAGTGGGTTTGAACCCTTACCACTTGAGATGGTACTAAACCCACTTAGGACCATTGCAAATATGCAAATAATGTTGAGTTTATTGTAAAATATCTTTGAATATATATATATATATATATATATATATATATTTATATATATATATATAACTTATATATATATATATATATATATATATATATATATATATATATATAACTATAATAACATTTATATATATATATATACTACTAACTGCTCTTTGATTTAGTACAAACCGAAATAGACTTTGTATAAGATTTTCATGAAACTTCAATTATACGTTGTAAGACTTAAAAATGTTGCAGAAATATACCCACGCCTCCCTCCCCAAATATATTATATTTAAAATATAGAAGTAAAGCTAGATTAGAAAATCTGATGACTCAATTAAATCTGGTTGATTTCTTAACACAATATGGGGTTCAAGTAAAGAAATAATTAAAGAAGAAAGAAATTTATATTCGTTGAATAAAATTTTAGCTACCCTTTTAAGAGGAACTAGACGGTTTCGAATCAAAGTAAACGTTTTGATTTTTCTTTTTGCCTATATCTTCTCACCATACTCCTGCTAAGTGCACCCATTTGTCATTCGTCATGGACGTAACCCCTACATCGATGTCGATCCTCATACACTACCGCTTATTCCATTCCATCCAAGTTTCCTTCTCTCCTCTCGATTGCTGCCTTTAAATTATCTCTCCATCTGATTCTCGGTCTTTACAAACCTCTTTTTCCCATGGGTCTCCATTCGCAGTACCTATTTGGGGACCGGTCATTATTCACTCTTTACTTGTCCAAACCATCATGGTTGGCCCTTCTCTATAAATGGCAATATGTTCGCTGTTCCCAACTTCTTTCTAATATCATAGTTTCTTAATCTATCCATTCACTTTAATTCAACTATCATTCTCAGCACTTTCATCATAGAGGATCGTATTTTGCTCTTGGCTTTGGTATGAATAGCCCCATGTCTCATATACCATTATATACTATGTATGGTTTATATAGTATGGAAAAATTGCCTTGCTTTTGAAATTTCTGACAGCTCGCTAAATTTCTTAGTAGTAAAGACTCTTTGGTTAGTAGCCCACCGATTGTAATCGATCTCTACATAAGACTTTCAATACAATAGGGTGGAACGCATTTATTCCCCGCGTGAATAGTATGTTATATTCATTTGCGACACATTATTTTGATTTTAACAACATAACACATTTTTAGTGTTTTGTGTAAGTTTCATAAAAATCGATGAGGAAAGGTTTTCGTTCAGAATTGTCTAACTATTTATTGATGCTAAAATGTTCTTTAAGGATATTTTTGATTTACCAAGTCACGATCAAAAATTTAAATATTAACGAAAAAATCTTCATGTCAAATATTTATTTATTTCTTTATTAGTATTATTATTATTATATATATATATATATATATATATATATATATAATATATATATATATATATCTGCAACAATAACAATAATAAATATATTTGTATATATATATAGACTACCCTTTCATATATATACATATATATATATATATATATATATATATATATATATATATATATATATATATATATATATATATATATATATATATATATATATATATATATATATATATATATATCTATATATACTTATATGCAGATAACTATACATATATATATATATCATACTATATATATATATGCTGCTGCTGCTGATATCTGATATATATATGAATGTACACCACTACTTCCCGCCCTGGTTACGGAGTAAATGTGCAATATCCAGAGATGCAAAAATATCAATGATATTGCAGGGAAGTAGTTCTTGAACTGTAAAATCGAAGATGATTTTGAATATTCACAAATAAATTCCTCGATTCACTTGTATGTAAGGATTGCCTTAATTGTTAAAAGAAAAGCTGACACGGTTTAAATAGCATATAATGACATGATGATTACGTTTCCATTATTGTGAAATAACGTAACAATTTATATCAAAGTTGATGGGCGGTAGAAAATGTCTTCGTTAATCGATAATAAACATAGTGGCAGTGGATGTGCGTCCTCAATATTCGATAAACGTATCATCATGTATAATTGATGATAATATTGAGAGTGTATACTCAGAGTTTACATTCAATTCATTCTCTACCAATAAATGTTAAGAAATTATTGAATTTGGTAAGGTGTGAGATCACTTGTCGATTGCAATGATGATGATGATTCATTGATTTCGGTTGAGTGTCCTTCACTCCAGGTTAAGAAAATTTTGGAATACTGTTAAATTATTAAGAAATTGTTTCAAAAGCAATTTTAATTTAATTAATAGATAATGTAATATATTCTATATAACTATTGCTTGATATCTTCTGCTTCATGATTATACATTTCTTCTGCGATATTAGTAAACTTAGAAGT
>JABUQX010004592.1:35000-40000 GCA_015478945.1 Trachelipus rathkii
GAAGGGATATTTTATTTTATTTTAGTGTCTTAATATTTTAGTTATAAGAGGAGTCTCTCTCTCTCTCTCTCTCTCTCTCTCTCTCTCTCTCTCTCTCTCTTCTCTCTACCTACCTTACTACCTCTTTAATTTTACCTCTTAATTTAGAGTTTTAACCATTAGTTAGTTGCTTAGAATTGAAAAATTTAAGTGGCAGGCTAGATAGTATAAACCTTAACTATGTATTTACATTTTAAAATTTAAATATGATGTAAATTTACTTTATATTTATGCAAGGGTAATTATTATTTCAGCTTTAGTCCCGCTCATAAATTTGACATTATTATTTTTGTTTGAATCTGTTAGGATGTGGTTTATGCGTTAATTTCTAATCCAGGGAATAACGCTTCTCTAACTCTCACTCTAACATTATGTTAAATCCTCTCTAAATATTCTGATGTAATATAGCCACAACATATATCAAAATTTCATTGTGAAGTAGGTGTCTATAGGAACATTAACACTCTTATAACGTCTAGAAAATCTCTAATCTCCTAACTTCGATGCTCTATGGCATAAAATCTGTCTTTTCTATTTTTGATACCGTTCAACTTGTGGATCAATATTTATGGTGTTTTTTTTTTTAATACCTCACTATATTTCAAGAAATTCTTATATCATCTAATCGAACTGCTGAATGGTTTTTAGTGAATGGTTGAGTTCCTCTCATACTGATCAAGAGGCAAGATAGGACAAGCCATTCATTATTCTAAACAATCTGAAACAACTGATTACAGAACCTGCACACATATCCAAGGTCATCCAATCAATTCTTCAACACTCTTACCCTATGCCTAGAAACTACTTTTTCGTACTATAAATGCATCATTTCCTCTGTTATTGGTAACTCTAACCACAATCTTAGAGCACTTTATTTATGCTTTCTCTCCTACAGCTTCACCCTACCGTAAACGAACCATCTAGCATTTCAATTCCTGTATTGACACCAAGACGTCTCGGTTTTCGTAAAAAAGGTGGGAACCGTAATCGCTGACAGGATGTGTAGGTTTATTCCGTCTTTGAACTATCTTTTCCTCCTCGAAACATATCATAATTGTTCTCGTGTCATGCAGCTAGAGTCATTGCTGATATTTTACAATCTACTAAAAATCTGTAGTGATTTTATTCGACGGACAAACGTACTTCATTAAACGAAAAGTCTGACATCTTTGGCTTCCTCATGATAAAAAGTACGTTTACCTTATTGGTTTGCCTACTATTCAAAATTTCTGTTCTTTTTTCAAAAACATCTCTAATAACTTCTTTAAATTATCTTTTCCTACTTGTAGAAATTTTGTATTTAACTCAACCTTGAAGACTTGGGCAATAATCCTCTACTTACTCTTCTCAGATATTCCATGTTTTTACCTGTTATTACACATGATTGGGTGAAATGAATAATGAAATATATGAACGTTGAGAAGGCAATTAGGTTGCCAGGATACTGTTTTCCTCGTGTTATGAAGGTGTATACTCTTGAACTAGTGTCGTCCCTTTTTCAAATACACTCTACGGATCTCAATAATAATATTTTCATTCATTGCTGGAAACACATATATACAGTTAATTTCAAAGAAAGGGAGTTGCTTTGATCCTTATGACTTTCACCCTATACCTCTAACTCGTATTCTGCCTAAGATCTTTGAAACTAGTTTCAGTTTTCAACTCTCATTTATTGGATTATCTGGAATCTCATTATCTCCTTTCCGATCATCAGTATCACTTTCAACCCCCAAGATCCACTGCTGAGCATTCTTTCTTATCTCAATGATTATAGTTTTCTGAACTTACAAATCCATGTTGTAGTGGTTGATATTCCAAGGATTTTGATAGGGTGTGGTATGGGTCACTTCTCTCCAGGTTTCATTCCTTTCAGTTTCCTTATACTCTTTACTATCTCATTTCTAGCCTCCTTTCGCTGATCTAACATTTAAAACAACTGACAATGAGGCGACTTCTTTTCTCCTTGTCAATCTTAGTGTTTCTCAAGGTTCTGCATTTTCTCCAAAACTTTTATCCAGTGTGGTCTCCAAAATCCTTCTATAAATCTCCCTCCCAAAACTCCTCCTAATTTCTCTAGTCATTTCGACGGTTTTATCGTCTTCCCTATTGGCAATATAAGAATCCTTGGCCTAAGTATAAACATAAAGAATTGTCTTGGAAATCACAAATCTCAGTGGGTGTTAGGGCGGATTCCAAAAAATTGGAAATTCTGCTAAGACTGCGAGATTTTTACCTCTTTTCAGTTATTCTAACTATGCAAGGTCACCCCCCTTTTACAGAGTACTGCTCTCAAATTGGAGAGGGGGGGTAGTTCAGTTCCACTTGTCTTTGTATAAGGTCGAGTCAAAGGCTATGAAACATATCAATTTTTCTTTAATTTCAAACTCCCTTGACCCTTTATATTTGAGACGCAACGTTGGGGTTCTTTCCTTTTTCTTTTTCTCCTTACAGAGAGCTTACCAATAATGCTCCATCACCTTACAACACCTTTCATGCATAAAGGGTGCAATATCTTCACTGGAACTTTGTGCTGACATTGAAAACACCAGGCTTGTTCATTGTTGTGCTCTTTTTCCAGTCACATCTGATCTGCAGAGTTCTCTTACATCTTCTGCTTCTCCTGCCTAAATTTAATATCGTTTGACTTAAAGTTTGCTTCTTTGATCAACTGAGAAATTTATTTCAGGTAAGATTGGCCAAGGATTTTTTAATACCTTTCATGATTAGGACTCTGTCTGTGAGTGGTGATGAAAACTTTAAAAAAAGTATTTCACAATTTTAAAATATTAGAAACTAAGAATTTAAAAAAAAAATAGCACTTTTTCCAGTATGAAGAAGGCACTGACGAGATTCACGTAAACTTTCCGATGTACAGTAACAAAAACTCTCATGTCATCTCGCAAATGGACGAAACTTTGAATGCATTTTAGCTGCAAGACAAAAGTACTTTGTAAGAGGATTACGAAAGCATATAAAAAATTATTTAAACAATACACTTTAAGTGTCATTCACCATTAATATATATATATATATATATATATATATATATATATATATATATATATATTATGTTATATAGTGTATATATCAATATATATATATATATATATATATATATATATATATATATATATATAATTGCTAAACTTGCTCTGCAATGTTAGGATAACATCAAATAAAACACCTTCAGTACATTAAAAACAAAAGGGAGAATTCTAGTAGTTTCAGAAACTTACAAAATCCTCCCACCATTTTTAAGCTCCGAGATTCCTCCCCACCCCACCCCCCACCCCAAGGAAAGACGAGATGAAAAGTTGTATAAAAGTGAAATAGTGTTTAATAGGTAACTCTAGACCCTAGAGAATCGGCTCAAAGAAATTAAGATAAGAAGTTTAACTAATATATATATATATATATATATATATATATATATATATATAGTATATATATATATATATATATATAGTATAGTATAAATAGTATATATATATATATATATATATATATATATATGAAGAGGTTATATATATTATTATTATTGTTATTATTATAGTTATTGTGTATATATATATACACATATATATATATTAGTTATATTATTATATATTATATATTATATTATTGTTGTTGCTGGTTATTACATACATATACATATAGTATTATATGTATATATATATATATATATATATATATATATTATATATATATATAGTTATTATTATTACATTATATATATTACATATTATATATATGTATATATATATATATATATATATTATATATATATATATATATATATATATATATATATATATTATATATATATATATATTATTATATATTATTATTATAATATATATATATATTATATATATATATTATATATATATATATATTATTATATATATATAGGTTTCATATATATATATTATATACATATATATTATTATACATATTATATAAATATAGCATATATATATATATTATTATATATATATATATATATATATGTTGGTTATATATATATATATATATATATATATATATATATATATATATGAAAGAATGGTATAGTTATATATAGTTATTATTATTATATAAGAAGGTTATATATATACATATATATATTATAAGATATATATATATATATATATATATATATATATATATATATATATATATATATATATATATATATATATATATATATATATATATATATATATATATATATATATATATATATATATATGTGTGTGTGTCGCATTCCAGTGAAAATATATGAATCGTATGGATACATGGAATGTCGGAGGAATAAATGATGAGGAGAAGAGGAGAGAGGTGATGGATGTATTTAGAAAGGGTAATTTTGATTTTCTCTGGGACTGAAACAAAGATGAAAGGAAACGGTGAAGATGAATTGGTGTGGTGTGAAATGTGTGTGTGCTGCTATGGAAAGAAATGAGAGAGGGACAGAAAGAGTTGCGATTCTGATGAGTGACCTGTGGCACAGAGCTATGGTAGATTTTGTTTTTTAGAGTATTAGAATTCTAATGATTAAATTTAAGTTCGAAAAGGTCAAGGTTTGTGTGGTTGTGACATATGGTCCATCTGAGGATGATGTTGAGGAGAGTGCGAGTTTCTGGGATATTCTAAATGATGTTTTGGATGGGGTGAGTAGGAGCTTCAGGTTGATTGTGTTAGGTGACCAAAATGGTTGAATAGGTGATCAAAAAAGGGATGATATAACAGGTGGCTTTGGGGTGACGGGAGAAAATGAGAATGGTAGGAAGGTGATTGATTTCTGTGAGTAGAGAGGTATGTGTGTAAGTAATACTTTCTTTAAACACAAGAGTATTCATAAGTATACGAGAATTTTTCGGAGCAGTTGTAGGTAGAGATGGTATCGAAATGAAAAGTATGATTGATTTTGTGTTGATGAAGAGGGAGATGTTGAA
>JABUQX010004592.1:45000-47500 GCA_015478945.1 Trachelipus rathkii
TGAGGCAAAGAGGAAGCAAACGAGCACTAGGGTATGAGTCCAAGACCAGAAATACCAAGATATCCACCAAGGAACATTCCCAAAATAAAAAATATTTAAAATTAGTATCAGCTGAAAATAATAATAGGAAACAAGTATTAAAAACTGATGTTAAAGAACTGAAATTTATTTTCTAATAATAATAATAATAATAATAATAATAATAATAATAATAATAATAATAATAATAATAATAATAATAATAATAATAATAATAATAATAATAATAATATTAATATTAATACATTAATAATAATAATAATAATAATAAATAATTTTATTCTGTTATAAATGTATATTTACTAAATTCCTTTATAAAAATCCATTTATCATTTAACCCAATAGCTGTGCATGAGAATTATATATATATATATATTATTATTGTTTGTATGTATAAATATATATGTTGGTATTAGAATAATATATTTATATATATAAATTATTTATTTTGCATTTGTTGCTATATATATATATATATATATATATATTATTATTATATATATATATATATAAAGTATAAATTTATTATTATATATATATATTTTATATCTATAAATATATATATTATTATTATATATATATATATATATATATATATTCATGTATAATCACGTTATAGTATATATATAAACATCTATAATCATATGAAATATATATATATATATATATATATATATATATATATATATATATATATATATATATATATATATATATAGTTATATATATATATATATATATATATATATATATATATATATATATATATATAATATAAGAATATATATATATATATATATATATATATATATATATATATATATATATAAATATATATATATATATATATATATATATATATATATATATATATATATTTATGAATAATAATACTCATGCAAATGTAAAACTTTTTAATGTTTGAGAATTTAAGTTTATATTAATACAACTTTCAATTTGTAAAGTAAAATCTTTTGAATTAATATTAATAATGAAGTGAAAATAAAATGGGCTCGAATGACAATTTCATCCAATAATAAAAATAGCAATAAAAATTATTATTTATTTCTTTATCCTTCTTCATTTCCAACAGTTGGAAATAGAAAAAGAATAGTTAAGTAGATGAGAATCACATAAATATTAAATCGTTCACTTTCCACTCCATTTATTCATGCACAAGCTTCACTGTCAAGATACTTTTGATTCCATTCGGAAACTACAAATAACACTATATATCACTAACACCTGCCACAGAGATTCGCTATTAATCCTGTCATAGGCCTGATGCAAGATCATAGAGCCTAAATACAATTTTTTCTTCTTTCTCAGTTTCTCACTCTTCCGTTTCAATGTGAAAATTTTATCTACACTACACATCCTTTACGGTTTCTAAATGCACCACCTTGTTCTTGGCCAATCAATCCCTCACTCACTCAACGCACTCTTTCAACCAAAATATCAGCATGTATCTTCCCTACAACGCTGAATAAACTAATTCTCCTATAGTTTTCTTTCAGTTCCCCTTATCTCCCTTACTCTTATAAATATGGGTACTATTACTCTTACCCTCCAGTCCTTTGGAACTATACCGTCCACGATTGATTTGTTACACAACTTCCATATCCATTCAATTACAATCTTGCCTCCATTATTGATCATTTCACCAGTAATTCCATCTATACCCGCTGATTTACCATTTCCTTTTTCAATCCTTTCACCTCCTACCTATTCACTTCCTTACTAATTACCTCATTCCCAATATGCCAATTTCATTTTAAACCATCAAACCCATACGCATTCCCTATCACTTCTTCATTACTACTAATGTTATGCAGATTTTTGAAGCTTCCCCTCCACACTCTCCTTACATCCATTTCATTACTCACGAAAGTGCCATCCCTATTCATTATTCTATGAAGTTTTCCCTTACACTCTTTCTTAAACTTTTGCACTTCCTTTCAGAAGAGCCTCCTTCCTATTCCCTTGTAAGTCCTCATTCATCCTCCTTCCAAAACTGTTCATTTACCTCTATTTTCCCCCTATGTATGCAATTTTTTCTACATTTTTCATATTTATATAGTGACATACACCTTTCTTTCAAGACTTCACAATTTGCTATTAGCGTATTCAGCCAAACTCTTCATTCCACCACTCACTATTGGCATTTTTACTTCCTATTTTAGCACACGAACATACTTCTACACTATTAACAAACACTTCCTTAATTTTCTTCAAAATTTGTTCACTTTCACCTTGTTCACATTCAAATGATGTGTTTGCAAGCTCTCTCACATACCTTTCCTTATAACCTTGGTTCACCTAACTTATCATTCTTAATTCTCCCTACTTCCTTCTTTATCTCTTTCCTCTCCATCCATGCCCCAACTAACATAATCTTACATAAAATAATAAATTGATTTGATATCCCAATCCCCAATCCCCAATCCTCTATCTGATCTAA
>JABUQX010004592.1:60000-65000 GCA_015478945.1 Trachelipus rathkii
ATTACTCCGAACAGTCAAACTTGATCCAAATTTTTCAAAGGTTGGTGACGTAACATACAGTTGGTCATTCAAAGAACGCCCCAATTATCATCCAAGCATAAGTATATTTACTACCAACTATGATGATCTGGAGTAGAGGAGTGAAATGCTGGTTAGCCATATTTTTAATTAGTAGTGCGAACACCATAGTCTAGATGCAGTGGTGCCCAAGTTTTACTCTATCTCGAGCAAATCAAGAATTTAAAAATTTTATGCGAGCCATATATATATATATATATATATATATATATATATATATATATATATATATATTTTTTATCTCTCTATATATATATATATATATATATATATATTATATATATATATATATTATATTATATATATATATATATAGTATATAACTAATTTGTTGCTCGCGGAGTATGGCTGGGGCATCGCGTCTTGAGCTTAAACAACGCGCCTACCTAACTGGCTATTCAGAGTAACGTCATTGTTAGATTAGGCCTTAGGGGAGAAATGGCAGCAATATAGCAATATTTTCATTTCTTTTTTTAGAAAAGATTTTCTTCTAATAAAAGGTCAAATCGTAAACCATTTTTTTTTAATCCGATAGTTAATGTTACGATAAGTGGACCATTATGAAAATCAATAAAAATAAAAAAATAAAATTTAAAAGTTAGGCCAAATCAAGGTTTAAGACAGAAATTTTCCCTGTTAAAAATGAAACACACAACACACACACACACACACACACTACACACAATCACACACACACATACACACACACGCTACACACACACACACAACACCTACACACACACACACACACACACACACACACACCAAACCACACACATCACAACAGTCACACATATATAATATATATCTATATATATATATATATTATATATAATATATATATATATATATATTATATAATATATATATATATATATATATATATATATCCCCATGTGTAGTCTCATAGAGTAATTATATATTTTCATTTTGCAAAAAAAAAAAACATTTACAAATTTTTTTTTAGTCCTTTTGCTTTTGACTTTCGCATTCTCATTCACGTCAATGTCTCTACTTTCTCTTCTAATAAATACATTTTCTCTTCACTGTACTTCCTAACCCTTAAAATCTCGTCTCTCCTCCATCTTGTCCTTCTAAAACAACTTCGCTTTTTCTCTTCATGTTTGGAACAAATCGTAATAAAAAGACGTCTGATATTTGGTCAAGGCGATCGGTCAATGTTTTCGTATGAGCGTTTTTCGCATTTTTTTCTTGGTTTTTTTTTTTTTTTTTTTTTTTGGGGGGGGGGGGGAGTTTTCCTCTTAAGAGGAAATCTTTGCTGTACTTTTCTTTTCCTTTTCAAAGACTTCGAAGAAGACATACAATCTTTTGTAGTTATCTTTATTTCACCCTCGTTTTTATCTCTGAAAACCAGGAGATGGATTACCCAATCTAAACCAAATGGATCTTTAGCTATATATATATATATATATATATATATATATATATACTAATATATAATATATATATATATATATATATATATATATATATATTATAATATATATAATATTATATATATATATATATAATAATATATAATATATATATATTATATATATATATCTATATATATATATAGTTATATTATATATTATACTATATTATAGTATTAGATAACCTATTAATATATATATATATATAATAATATATTATATAATATATATATTATAGTATATATATATATATATATTATATATTATATATATATAATATATATATATATATATATATATATGATAAATTCATATATGATATATATATTATATATATATATATATATATATATATATATATTATATATATAATATATACTATATATATATATATATATATATATATTATATATATATATATATTACATATATATATATATATATATATATAATATATATAATATATATTATATATATATATTATATATTTATATATATATATATATATATATATATGAATTACACAATGATATACTATATATATATATATATATATATATATATTATATATTATATATAATATACTATATATATAATATATATATATATATATATATATTATATATGAATTCAAAATGATATAATATATATATATAATATATATATATATATATATATATATATATATATTATATATGTATACAGAAAATATATATATATTTATATATATATATATATATATATATATATATATATATATATATAGTATATATATATATATAGTATATATATATATATATATATATAATATATATATATATATATGAATTCACAATTTATATATATATTATATATACTTATATATATTATATATATATATAAATATATATTATATATATATATAATATATATAATATTATATATATATATAGTAGGTATATATATATACATAATTGTGTAATTCTATTTTGACTCAATGTGAAAATTTGCTTTTATTTGCGTTATCTATTTTCATGCAGCGTTCAACTTTAAGCAAATATATCAAAAGCAAAGATATTTTGTTTACAAATTGCGGTTGTGCCTATTTTAATTTACTACTAATCTTTAAAACAAAATGTGTAATTTTCTAAAAAAAAAAAAAATAAATTAAAAAATAAGTTATGTTCAAATAAATTTTTTTTTTTTTTTTTTTTTTTTTTTGTTCCACTCAAAGTCAACAAACCCGCAAAACAATTTATGCTTAATTTACGTTACCATAATTTTTGAGAGAACCTGATGAACACGTTAAGCAATGGTCGTTACTAATCCATTAAGTAGAGTAATTATGAAATATCCGCAAGTTTCGAGAGAGGGGTTGGATTGTGTTTTCTGAAATTTTATCAGGAGAAAAAAAAATTCTGAGGTAATAAAGAACGAAAGGCTGTTTCAATAAGTTATGTTGAATATATAGTACAGTACTTCTGTCGAGCAAGCTCTTTCTTTCCATGAAAAAAAGAGAACTTCAAATTAACTTCTCTGCTTAATCCAAAAAGAGGACTGAAGCTGTCAATTCATATTAATTGATGTTTTAAATCCTCCTAAACTTCTATCACATCTATGAGTAAAATAATAATTTCCTTATTTGAGATAGGTGAACATAGGAATACAAATGAGTGATGACTTCAGTTAAAGAAATATGTAACGTAAAATGGAAAATACTGTCTTGAAAGCTGAACCTAAATCTTGAGCAATAAACCCTAATATAAGGGACTTGTTGCTATTGTTGAACCATAAAGATTCTTCTACAACATACCTTTTGCAAATTAACTGAAAACAAAAGCAATACTACCTTCTTAAACTTTTCAAATATTCAAATACTTCATCTAAAATAAAGTAATAGGCTATATTATATATGATATTATATATATATAAATATATTAATATATATATATATATATATATATATATATATATATATATATATATATATATATATATATATATATATATATATATATATAATAAGTTCTCACATAAAGGTCTTGCGTCATATTCTTCTACTACTTTTCTGTTTCCGGTACATGCGACGCACCTCATCCCCAATCTGGCGAAAGGAGGTGGATGATGATGATGATTTTATATTTATATATATACTCATTCTGCTCGGAATCATTGTAGAGATATTATTAGACGGGCTAATCGTACTTTCACTAAATAAAAGAGTGCTGACCTCACTTGGCTCTCCTACTGATATAAATTCTGGCCTCTTGCCAAAAATACATTACTTACAACTTCTGTATATCCGATTTTCCTTCTCATATTCGCTCTGATGGATATTTGTTAACATTATTCTGGGAAAAGGATAATCTCTTCGGCCTCCTATTTTCATCTAATTCCACCAAAGACGATTCCGGCATCCCTCCTCCTACTTCTTCTCCTCCGAGGTGTCCCATATCTCTACTGGTGATTTAACATGATCTAGTGAATGAGTTTCTGGGATCTATGAATGTCCGGAAGTCAAGTGTCCCGGATGCCATTCCTCCTCGTGTCTGGAGAGTTTGTGCTTCTGATTTGGCTCATATCCCCGTTCAACTCTAGTCCTATGTCTTAATACTAGTACTTTTTCTCAATGCTAGAAGCACGCACATTTCCAGCCGATCCAGCAGAAGGGTAGCCGCTCTGACCTTCTAACTATCGTCCTATAGCTCTCGCGGTATTCTCTCTAAAATCTTTGAAGCTATCCTTAACTCTCATTTCTTGGATCATCTGGAATCTTATTTCCTTTTTTCAGTTCACCAGAATAACTATCGATGCTCGAGGTCAACTGATGACATACTTTCCTATCTCATTAATTTTATGTCTTCTGCTTTTATGGACTATGGAGAGTCTTGCTTGGTGGCGCTTGACTTATCGAAAGCTTTCGACCTGGTATGGCATACGTCACTACTCTCTTAGCCCTCTTCCTTTGCGTTTCCTCCATCTCTTTGCTTACTCTTGCCTAGTTTTCTCGCAGATCGCTCTATATCAGAGCTTGTTGATGGAGCTACCTCTCTTTCCATTGATAATTGTTTTGTTCCACAAGGTTCTATTCTATCTCCAACTTTATTCTTACATTTTTTCAAAGATATTATCAGCTGCACTTTTAACTCTATTCATTCTTCTGCCGATGACTCAACTCTCCATTCTTCCACTCATTTCAGATCTGATCCCTTTTTTACATCTAAGATTGCTTCTCGACTTTATCTTTCCGGTTCTATTCTTGCTGATCCGGATGGGATTTACCGGTTGGGTCGCCTCAACCTTATAAAATTCAACTCTTTTAAAATCTCAACTGCTACACATCTCCCTCAGCAAAAACATCTCCCAACTTTCTATCTCCTTCAACGGTTCTAACGTCTCACATGTAAACAACATCAACATTCTTGGTCTGAACATAAACAACAAATTGTCTTTGAAACCTCATATCGCAACGGTTGGTAGGGCAGTGTCAAAGAAGATGGAAGTTCT